>VUJU01001212.1:0-36663 GCA_009835225.1 Aphis craccivora
CTTTTACTGCTCCAAAACGTGGTGACAGACACAAAAAAAAAAAAAAAAAAAAAAACACACATCATTGTAAAATCAATACATTCTTCACTCCGTTCAGAATCTAAAAGCGATGCTGATACGGAATGATATATACATAAAAATATTATAATTTTAAAACATTATTTGTAGTGGCGTCAAAATTAATTAAATTACACGATTCTTACTTTGGCCGTACTCTCGGGAACTTGTATTCGACCCATAGTGCCCGTGGAATCCATCCTAGAAGCCTCGTTCACTGTGTTTCCCCATATATCGTACACTGGTTTTCGGGCTCCAATGACTCCACCCACTAAGGCTCCGCAGCTTATTCCTGTAGGACACGTATCGATCGAAATAAAGTAACATTGATCAAAGGATGTAATCTATATACCAAAATAAATATAAGGGTTTGATGTCTACAGAATGTTTTGTTTGTACTCGTAAAACTTCGATGTGTACATAATATGATCATCACACCGTTTGCATTAATTTCGCCATACTTTGACAGTTTGGTGTATATTCTACTGGGTGACCCTCACGGTGTGTTTATCCTAATATCCCCCAAACTAACTATGTATACACAATATAAGTCTATATAATGTATATATGTACATTCTTCTAACAGACTGCTTTCCGGCCGTACATTTTAAATGTTGGTCGTGTATTTGTACAACTATATTGGAATGTTTACAACTCGCCATTAGTCCTAGAAAGTTGGGAGTTTCAGATTTTTAAGAAATATTACATTTCGTTTATTATAGACGAATCAAAAGTTCAAATGAATTATAATTATACATGCATAAATAAATACATTATATGTATGATTATAGTAATTACGTATATTAAACGATAATTATTGTGTCCCTATACGGATTATACTATTTATACTGTATTAATTTTTCGAAAATACCTAATAGAACACTTGTCTTGTCTTAATATATAAATATATTAGGAAAAAACTTTGTGAAATATATTAGCGGGGTAATTTTATTTTTTTCTATTCATTATTTGTAATAAGTATAAAAAATATTGTATGCAGTGCCAGAACATTTAAATTTCAAATTGTAATTTACAATTGATTTTATGGATTTTCTCTCACCTTAATGAATCTATTATAATAATTATTATGCAACACCCTTTATTTTAAGATTAAATTTAATATTGTGTTAATTTTATATATGAGCCATATATTAAATTAATATCAACAGTTCAAATATAAATGTGAAATATAATATTGAAATGGTAATCGAGTTTGTTTATATGACGTCAGTTTGTTGGTTCGATCATAAATATCAATTTTAAAAATATACATAGGTAGGTACCTAGTTTTTACTACTAATTACTTACCAACCCTGAGCTGAAAATTATTAAACGAGTGCACATTGACATCTTGTAAACATTGTTTCATAGCTAATGCGAAGTCGACAAGAGCGCACAGGTGACCGTATTCGTCTTCTCCGTCCTAAAACAACAATATTAAAAAAATATGAATTAAATTCAATTAATATTATCGATTATTTAATACTAAATTAAATTTTTACGTTTAAGCTTTTCAACTATACAAGGTCAAAAATAATATGAATTTTGGAAATTTTATTCAAACACTGAGATGATAATATTATTATCTAATATAATGTTTTCCCCAAAAACATAATTATTAGTCGATGTTTTTTAAATTATATTTAGATAATTTTTAAACAAGACATGCATTAAAATAACCAAAATATATTATGATTTAAAATTTTGAAAAACATAATGAAATAAAAATGAAATCCTATTTATCTAAACAATATTAATGTTGATAAAAAGAATTGGATCTGACAGTTTGGAATGTTTGGATACAATATTACATAATATTTAATAATGGTAATAAAATTCTTGCCTTAACACCCGGATTTAACCCAGACGCGGCCATATAGCTTGCACCGACGGTTTTGATTTTCTCAATCGAACCAAATTTTGGTTCCGATAATAATTCGTCGAAGTCAGCTGTAAAATAAAATAATTGATGACATTAAATTTAATAAACATTGCAATTTGTTTATTGTATACTGGGTATAGTTATACACGCACATTAATCATTCTACTTTTGTGTTCTTAAGTCATTTATTAGTACGCCTGTAATAAAAACCTTAAAACAGTTAAAAGTTTATAACTCCTTCGTGTGAAGGTTTGACCATTATGAGTAGTAGAACCCGACTCTATTTTTCAAAAAGGAAAAAGAAAACTCAACATCAACCAAGGTACACGCTTTAGATTATGGTTCATTAAGCACTAAATGTATAATATATCACAATTTACGCCACGAATAAGACGATAATAATGATAATAATGACTATACTATATAGTTTACTACAACAGTATATCACTGAGAGCATTTAAGTAAGTGACAGTTTTAATCGAATTCAACATATATATACTTAACTGACATAATATAATAAAACAGCAGGTACCCACAAAGTCCATGGTATAAAATATATGATGTATAATCTATTCATGTATAATGTTTATACTACATACATAGACACATAGTATATAATATAAATAATATAAATATATGTGAATACATAGATCACGTGACGTCAAAACTGACGCCTGTTCGTACAGCTTTAACCTTCTGGATTACAGATTTCATATTGTGTAAACCTCCCTCTCCTCGGAAATAACATTGCGTAAATGGGAAAAATAATATTATATTTTAATGTGAGCACGTATTACTCATTTTCGATTTACGTATATACGAATTTGCAATAACACTATATTATAACGTACACCGCGTTTATGCCTCGTGTGCTTACCGATAATTTCGTTCAGCAATCTGATGCACTCCATGCCTTTGTTTATGTCTTCCGAATAAAATTCTGTGAAATTTGGAATGCTTGCAAACATGACACCAACCTTATCGATAGACTGCGAGTACAGTTCCTGTGAAAACAGACGAGTTTATGCATACATAAATATATAAAACTGAATAAGGTTCGTTATCATAAATATAAGTTGCATAATGCATATATCCATATGATACGTGTCCGAGGGGATTGTTGTTAAAACATATTTGTTGTTCAAACCACATACTCATCGAACCTTCCTTCCCCAATATCATGAAAAGTTTTCATTTCAACTTTGAATCACCGCTTCTACTTACGTCCGTGGTGTGTCTGCGAGAGGATGACAGAAAATGGTGGGCGACGTGATCGGGCAGTATATTGCGCAACAGTTGTCGGTTATTGGTCCGGGTCTCTCGCATTTCTGTCAGTTCTCGTTCGGCTTCCCGTTTCCATAAAAAGTCTAGTCGGGAAGTGACCTCTACCAGTCGGGCGTGATAAGCCACCAGTACCAGGAACACGATCAACAGCAACAGCATCTGCGACGATAACGGCATGGTCCGGTGTTCGGTGTCGGTCTGTGTGAATACCTGCGGGTAGGCTAGCGACGTAAGCCCCGTGTATACGGCCACCATGATGGAAGCCAGGAAAGTCTTAACTAGGAAGTATAGCTTAAGTGTGGTGGCTAAGGCTATTAGGCACAGGACCCACGTGAACACCAAATACTCGGGGTGCACACAGTCGTTGGTTTCCTCGGTCCGCCGTTTCGTCCTTCGGACGTCGTCACCGTCCGAGTTGTCCACTTTCCTGATCAAGTGCTCGTCGGGCGTAAACAACTAAATCGTATATATTTTATTCATTAATTTAAGTTGTTTAATTTTTTATTTCGCTCAAACAATGAAAGTACTATGCATGGCCGCCTGCAGGGGGGGGGGGGGTGGCTGAGAGGGGCTATGGTCTCCCGCTTTTTTTGACAATGTTTGTCTAGTATTTTACCTAACCTGACCTAGTATTTTATATATATATATTATATATATAATATATACCTTGCCTTCCCCCCTCCCCCGGTGAAAATTTCTGCGGGCGACTGGACTTGGTACTATGTGCTTTTTGCTCTAATTTTGTGGAGGTGCCTCCAGATAGGAGACTTGACGTGTATGTGTCATTATTTATGACAATATTAACAGTTGAGATACTCACGAGACTCAGAGTGGAAGAAAAACATATAAGTCCGACGACGGCACAAATGAACATTGTCCGTCTGAATCGGTTTTGCACCAATACAGAGGACATCCTCTGTAAAGCGGACGGCAAGTGCAAGAACTCTTCTGCCATGACAAGTGTCAATGCAGCGCAGAGCACAACGGTGGTGAATGCCAAGGCAACCAATAATTTCATGCATCGTGGCAACATGATCGTTTGACAACATACGACCAACAGCCATATGATAAAACAACATGCCATATTTGATTTAAACATGTCTTCGCGTAATTGACAAAACTAAAAATAATAATATTAATATAATTATATCATCAGTGGTTATAATTAAATATATATCATTTTATTATTGAACACACGCTGTTATATTGCTATACTTTTGTATTGGTGTGTTTGTACTGACAAGGAATTTCTTTTAATACAACACTTTAATAATATTCGTTGTTATAGTAGTAATGAAGGTAATTAAAAATGATTGGATAATTAAATATTCTGTAGTAGATTTGTATTCTTACTTTAGTTTCAATTTCTGGTTGCTTGAACCTTAATGTCCATCGATCTATGTTTTCGTTTCTCATTCTTTCATTACTCTCGACTTCGATACAATGATCCATAATGTCTTCGGCGTGCTCCACGTCTCCTTCGATCGTGATAGGAGTACCACATTCACCGTCTTCGATTTCCAGTTCTTGATCACTTGTATTTAACTTTAGAAAAAAATGAATACATTTAATTTTATAATTTAGCTTTACTTAATACGTTTTAATATTTTGTTATTTAAAACTTACGTTTTCAAATGGTATTTCTGGAGTCCATTCATTGCCTTTGTTGTCATCGTTATAATCCTCTATAAAATATATTATAAAACTTAAAGCTATGATTATCATTGTAAATTAAATATAATTCACCTCCCATAGTAAATTTGATTTTGATTTAAATATCTATTGTGGATTATTATACTTAAATTTCTATTTTTTAGTTCAGCCTTAGAGATATTCAATAAGAATTGTGTCAATCGATCTGTTCATTATACTTTTAATATTAGTTGATATTTGGGATGTATTATCATAAATAACAGAATTAATTTGAGTATTATACAATTATAAACTATGTATCTAATATACTTGTATTATTATAGATAGGTTATAGGTATGCACTTCTACGGAGGTTTTATATTACAAAACCTCCACAATAACTTTAACTTATGTACTTTATTTTTCGTTATAACTTATCGTTACTTTCTGTGACCACAAACAGTTACTTACTACTAATAAATGATTGAACATAACAATTTTGTACATACTTCATTAATAAAAACATAACCCAATAAAACATATTAGTCATAACAACATAAATAATAATCAGTCAGACCACCTGCGCAGTGCGCCGGACGCCAATTTCCTATAGATTCAACTTGAGTAGTTCATAATATTTATCTAAATCATAGAGTCTTAAACTCTTAAATGAATATCTACATACATATTTAATAGTAAAAGTTCCACAAGGTTTTAAATAAAACAATTTATTTAGTAAAATATTAATGCAATGTAAGATTGTCTTTTTTTATTTACTATTTTTATAAATTTAAGGTCGAGAGAAATATACTAATATGTACTTATAACAGTATTCAATGAAATCTAGAATTTTTTGATTTTTTATCGAATATTTTTTGTCTCTGTTATCTGAATAAAGATTGAACCAATTAGCCATGGTTTATTTATCAAATTAAGTTTTTTTAATAAATTATGAATTTTTCTTTTTCTATAAACTATTTTATTGCAATACATAACTATTGAAACATTCTCAGTTGTACTTATTGTTAAATTATTTAATGTAGGTATATTTTCAAACCAATAACACGTTATATACATGTCTACATCGGTAGTCAAATGGAAATGAAATCTATAAATATCGGAAATAGTATGCTTACGGAATCTTAATAAAGATCTTAAAGGTAACTATTGAAAATCTTCAGTGAAATGTCAAAATAACACGAAAACACATTCAAAAGATATCAAAACTTATAAATTCTACAAATATATTATCTTTGTTCCTGACAGTTTAGTAAATTTAAATTTAAATAAAAAATGAATATGTTATATCAAAATATATTACAACTAACTAAAATCATTGATCATAAAAATAAACAATGTATATATACCTAAATACTAAATAATTACTGAATATTATTTAAAAATTGTGTTTCATTAACAAAGAATTATTAACTTTTATCTACGAATATGCCCATTACTTTTAAAAATTTTAAATTTTTTCATTAAATATATTATATATTTATGTTAATTACGAGGATTATGTACGTCAATATTTTACGTACCTATATACACTATTCTTTATTAAAAGTGTATTTAATATTAATTAGTAATATAAGATCTTGATAAAAATAAGTAATATATAAAAAAAAAAAGATAGAGAAATATCGTAATAATAATATAAGTATAACCTGAATATGATTGATGATTCGTGTTGGCCAAGCTATATACCTTTAAATGAGGCTAAGAAAATCAAAATATCTTGAATCCTGATTATGACACCTATCTTTAACAACCACAAAACTTTTACAGGCCAAAGATGTATACACACTGCTGAATGGCCATTCTTGATGACATTATTATATATAATGTGTATAGTATATACCATGCGGCGTGCATGGTGTTTTTATAAAGTTTAATTTATGAATTTATTTATTTATTATTATTTTAGCGTATACTATTTTTCATCTCTGTAACCAAACTTAATTTACTATTCAACAAACTTGCTCGTTCGAACAACATTGAACAATGCACATGTACAGAATAGCCCATGCCACACCATTATATAGCTGTACCGAATGTATCGTAACAGTACTGTGAATATTATTACTGACTTTGACTTATGTTGTGATACAATATTTATTATTTAAATTAAAACAATGTATTAATTGTTGAATAACATTAAGTTAACTAGGTGTGTATATACTAGGTATATATTATACATCATGTGTTGTAACTAGCGTTTTTGTCCCACGGCATGTTTGTTCGAATAAATTAATAAATTACGCAAAGATTAATATACAGATATATTTTTTAAATAAATTAAAAGTAGTAATTTTAGTATTTATCGAAAGTTTTGAGGTTTATTATTTTTAAGCGTGAACCAGAATTTGAGATTATAAAAGTAGGTTTAAATAATCATTTAACTATAATACTTGGTGTGTTAATTAAATAATTTTAATAATTCAACTGACTAAAATGTCAGTAATAATTATCGTATTGATCTGGCGTGCGTAACCTCCGGTTTCAGGGGCAGCAAGAGATTATTTCGGTCCATTCTTAAAATTCGCCGGCCCATAGTTTCACTGTTTTTACTATTGGGCATCAACATATAAATTATATTGGTTATTTGTTTTTTTTTTTTGGATAAAAAGTTGTACAGTATAAGGTACCAAGCCACTAAAGGTGTACTTTTCCACAAGCCTATAGTTAATATTTACTGTTGAAAATCATGGCTATTTTTAAAGCACTAATAGACAAGTATACTATAGTTTATTTACACTGGTAAATTCTATAATCCTAAAATATTTATTAATAGTTTACCAAAAAAAAAGAAACAAATTTTATAATTTTTTTTTATTTAAAATGGTCGTTATTTATGGAAATATAATTTTACCGAGGACCATTATTCAATATTTACCGGCCACTATAGCCTCAAAGAAAGTCCAGGGGTCCAAATTATATGCTGTTCTGCGCCCCCGTGCGCATGCCTATTAAAATAAATTATTTGATCTGATAGTCGTTAAAATTATAAATAATTCAATATAAAATTATGAAAGATATTCGTAAGTACATATATTTTTATATTAAATATTATATTATTGTGTTAAACAAATGTAAATATACACCTATTATACAGTGCATTTAATGTAAACATGAAATATTATTTAACCAAGAAAGGTAGGAAACTGAGTTATACTACTCATAATTTGTGTGTTGTGTGTAACAATGCAAATAATGTTATTAAATATATTAAAGATTGGTTTGACAATAACTTATATTAGGATTAAATTTAAATAAATCTAAATAT
This sequence comes from Aphis craccivora, assembly GCA_009835225.1. NCBI lineage: Eukaryota > Metazoa > Arthropoda > Insecta > Hemiptera > Aphididae > Aphis > Aphis craccivora. The sequence goes on from VUJU01001212.1 coordinate 8,142, forward strand.
ATCAACTTTAATATTAATTCAGAGGTAATTAGTTCTGAATTAAATATATGCATACATTAATCTAAATGTCATTCTAATAATTGTCGTTATTGCGTTTTTTAGAGAATATAAATCATATTAAGTATCTAGACTTCACTTTAGACAATAAACTTAAATGGAATTATGATATTAATAACTTTAAAAAATATTCTTCTAAATTTTTTTAGAATTTTTATATTTTTTACTTTTTTATGGCATATATTTGATATTAAATGAAACGTACAATTTATGTAGCTTTAGTTTAATCAATATTATATTATAGTTTTGTCTTTTGGGGACAAGCAAATTAGCCTCATATTCATACTTTGAATACTACTTTAAATAATGCAATTTTTATTAATATTAAATTTATATTTATAAATTATAATATTTGTTACAAAACCTACAATTTTAAATTTAAATGTATCTCTTTACTACAAACATTTTGACATGAAAAGTTGTATTTCAATGGCAATCAAACTTTGTAGACTCCTTAGAATAAATATATGTAATTTTAATTATGTAAATTATTTGAAATTGTACTTAAATAAACTTCATCTTACATAAATTAATTTATGATTAATGACAATTGTATGTAATTTCTAACTATATTGTTATAAATATTTATTATTGTCTGAATTTAAATACAACTTCCAAACACAAGCTATGCGTATATGGGGCAAATCTTTGTATTTTATTATATATATATATATAGGTATAAATACCATCTGTACATGTTTTTGATTCGAGAAAAAAATTATTTATTATTATACATATTATTATGTAATGTATGGGATATTTTTAGTTTTTACATTGTTGATAAAGTAGATATCTCCATTACTATCTTAAACTTTAAACGTTAAGTAAAGTTTATTTAAATTAATTTTATAAGAAATAATAATTATTGATTACCAATTTTTGGTGATATTAGTTTTTGCGCATTGGAGTTGAAACACAATTTCTCGTCCGACCATAAACGCGGTCTTGAAGAATTAATTTTCTGTAGTTTTCGGTGACCTCGACAAGGCTCTTGTTCTTTAATTAAGAACGTTTCAATCCCGTGATCCTGAAGCACAATAAAACACAATACCGTGTTATATTCGGATAATTTTGTATAATAGTATAATAATATATTATGATAATTATACCCTTAAATAAGTATCGCGATTTTCTCCGTGTCCGGGTTCTGTATCGTAGGCTTCTTCTAAGCAATCTAAAGTAGCCTTGGATATGTGAACACGTCTAAAACCGAACGTCATGTAATAATTAACATTATAGCGAAGGTGGTAAGAGAGAGTAAACGTTTCAAAAATATACCCAGGTATTCCGCCTGACTCCAAGTGATTGGCTAATGTCACGTCGTAAGACCACACGTCAAACTGCCACTTTCTGAGTCCCAAGACGCCACAAAGAACCGACCCTGAATGTATTCCGATGCGCATATTCAGATCAACCTGTTTTAAATCCAATAATATGATGTTTGTATTTCTATATAATCGTCACGACCTATTTAATTATGGTCTATGTACGATATGTACGTCCTAATTAATAAAGACTGTATGCACCCAAAATAATTTTCAACATAAACGAGGTGAAGCTGTGCAACGTTAAATTTTTTTTTTAAATGTTGTACAAACACATTTAGTCTCGTGTCTTATCAGTATAGCCGACCGATAAATAGCTAATTGAACATGAATTAATATCACGACGAGTGGAAATGTATTTTATGAGTAAGTATGTTCTAGATGTTCATGCGGTGGCAACGATGCATGCACGAAACGGCAGGATATGGATAACAAATCGATATGTAGTTATTTTTTATTTTTATATATATATATCTATTGGGCGCACACGGGCTACATTATTCGTAAGCTTAATTTAATTTATAATATTATATGTGCTTACGTTCAATTTATTTCGCACTTCCTTAATCGCGTTTATCATATGTAAACCCATTTCTACACAACACACGGCATGATCTTGTCTCGTTTGAGGAAGACCTGATACACAATAATAACAATCGCCCAAAAGCTTGATACGAAGACAGTGGTTTTCCTAATTAATAAATTTAAATAAGTTGTAATCATTAATAGCACATAATATTATTTTTTAATAGAAAATTCGTATTTACCGCAGCTAGCTTATCGAAATTAGCGAATAGATCGTTCAGTACTCTGACTAATTCTTGAGCACAAGTACGACTCGCCCACTCTGTGTAAATAAATAAAAAAATGCAACGATAGGTTAGATAGATTTATAAACATTATTAACATTACATTTATTTTCAAGAATTTTCAATTTATGCTTAGCATTTCTATAAAATAATTTCAATAGTATTTATTAAAAAATAGACTACCTATAGTTAATATTTGAAATTTAAATACATAATTAATATTAACTATATTTGTAATATAAAAACTAGAAAAATGCATAATGCATATTATAATAACAAAAACTTTATCCCTTTTATTGCTCGACAATATTAAACTGTGTAAACTGAGTAAATTGAGTGTAACTAAATAACAATAAAAATATGTAGCGTATAGGTATTTTATAAGATAATCAACTGATTTAAATAATTTTAAATAAAATATTAAGATCAAGCGATTAAGTATTGACAAGTGTATATTGTAAATGTTTTACTGACCTGTAAAACCTTTAATGTCTGCAAACAGAATACTGACGTCTTCGTAGCGATGAATGTAGATTCGGTGAAATTGATTTGGCATAAAAGGCCCTTTGTCCGTTTCAGAAGCGATGTCTTTAATTATTTCCCTAGCCACGAAATCCGGCAAAACTACATCAAACAAAATATGTTAATGACATTCTAAGACGACCGATTTGTATAACAATATATTGTTTTGTCAGTGTACCCGAAAGTAAAAGTTTTTCTTGTTGTTCGTTTTCCTTTTGGGTCTTGAACCGAGCTTCGGTGGACCTATGTGTTTCTAAAAACGCCTTTCTCTGACTTCGGTCCGTTAAGTACTTTGTATACATTCCGGCAAAGTTCACAGCAGCGTACAACAAACTCATTGCGGTTAGCTGGCGTAAGACGCATAGTCTATTCTGTATTCGCGAAGAAAAAAATGTTTAAATTAAAAACCTATAAAATCGGTATATACACTCACGAGGATAACACGCAAGTATTCAGGTCATTGTTATTGTTTTTATCGCGCATTATTATAGGCAGGTAGCAAAAACGTACCTATTTGTGCAATAACTAGTTACAGACAATTGGTTAGTTATTTTGGAGCTGAAACGTCTATAATATTTTTTAGGTACTATACAAATTAAAACAAAACAAATTTTCAATATATTTGTTATTGTAAAAAAATTATCAATGCATATAAATACTGAGAAAACAATTGACATAACTAAATACTAAATATTCATGATAAAAATAAGCTTGTGGGAGATGATATTTTACGCCATCAATTAATAGTTACATCTAAGTATTTATAGATTATGCGCCAAAATATACAAATATAAATGTATTTTGCAACACATCTTTAAATTAATTTTTGTAATTTACGCCACGATATAATACTATAATACTGACACATGCCTAATCTAATAAAAAACAATGTCGAACGATATTGAACATCAGTATCGTGATATTTACAGTTAATCCAATATTTTTCGCGTGTACATTCACATTTCACTTTAAAAATTAAATAAAAGTTTAAGGTATGGATAAGTATATTGGTAAAATTATTACATGTACCAGACACTAAGGTTTGTTATTATTTGCAAATTTTACGTATTAAATGAGCTCGATTGATCAATGATGAAAAATACAATATGTTCTTCTGTAAAAATTGTTTAGTTATTTTAAAGTGGCCCAAATTATCACAATTAATTTTTAGATGTAGCGAAAATAACACTTTTTTTTTTGGGGGGGGGGGGGTTGTTTTTGCGAACATTATACTTACACCCCACCGGGTTTTACCTGCTCAAAGACAGGTGTGAGCTATCGCGTATAATTCTTAAGTCACATTTACTAATCGTGTGCGACTGCTGTCGAAATCAGAGTGAATTTTTAAGTAATTTGTTAAGTTTCGATTTTATGTGAACATCATCATCGCATACGACTGAGAACTCAGACCTATGCTGCGTGTTCCATCGATGTATCGATTAGGTATTAGAATAATTAACGCTATAAAATTACTTTTTCTTTTGACGATTTCGTGTAACTGGTGATGAGTATGTGTAACAGTGCGGTCGAACAACCGGCCAGTATGCACCATCTCAACGGAAGTGGTAGCATGGCATACGTAACGAAAACGATGAATAACACGTACCACACCAGATATTCTCTAGATCCTTGGCCGTAACTTTCCCACACAAAACCTTTAATATAATACATAATACAGAATTCAGCAAAACTCTCGGATGCATGTTATTATATATTACAATAATTATTATCTATATATATTATGTACTGTTACCACGGCGGAAAAAAATTTACAATATTAGGTACGTATACGATATAATCGATATACCTACTAGGATGGATTCAATATTGTAACCAAGTAAACTCACTCCCATTTTCCTTTAATAATTAATTTATTCATGATCTGATTTTTGAAATTTTTAAATAAAAAACTTAAGAAATAGGTATACTATATTTTCAAGCTATCGAGGTTTTTTGTACTACTTAAGAAATACAGGAAACTCCTGATACTCATTTGTTTTTCAAACGATAACTTCCGTTTTTTCTGTCAATTATTTAGTGGATGATTTTATAGAAAATTTCCATTTTTACTTTAAATCGATTGTTAACATAACAGGATGATTTAAACAGTAATAAAAGCAACTAATAGTATATACCTAATATCTCCATCTAAAGGATATTATATAACTCGATTGTTATATTACGAATTACGATATAATAGAAGAAAAATTGATGGAAAAATAGATTTTTTCCAATTTTCCAACACTAGCAACACTAATACTTATAAGTGTTATGACAGTTTATCGGTAACGTTATGCTGTTGTGCATTTTTTGTTATATTATAGTAAATGCAATTTTATTGCGTGGGTACCTTGTATATTAATGAAACACCACGTGAAAACGGCTGCCCACTGGAGATAGTTATTGGCGAAGCATTTCCACCAACCGAGCAGACATACGGTGAGATTGGCGAACATTGTCAAACAAGTCCATATGGCCCTTTGACTGTGGTACGGCTCGTGGTAGGTCGGCAACAGCCACACACCTGTTTGGACAGGAAAATCATCAGTTATTGTTATGTACACAAATAACGTTTAACAATAATATTTTATATAATTATCGTTGTGGTTATTATATTGTCGAAAGTCGAAATCCCTCGTTCGAACGCATATTCGTTATAACTATGTTATACAATATGTTCATTATCAAATGTGCGTGGACCATATTTTAATATCACAGATTTAAAATAAATAATAATAGTATACTGTACAAGTGCGATGTGACGCTATTACTATATAAATGCATGGCGTTGTACGGATGGTATATTATTAGAACTGCATCGTTACATAATATAGGTATTACGCTATAGTATTGTGTTATTATTTTATTTTTACCTTAGAAATTTCTTCAATAACACATTTAATCAATAGTCGAAATAATTTTTTGGTAAATCTGAAAGACATTTTACCGGCTAAGACTGCTTTAAGTGTCATGTCGACGAAATTAACGATGATTAAGGACTTCTGTCGTTGTCTGTGCGAGTATCTCTGATACGATAGCTCGAGACTCGGTTCTCGGAAACTGTTGGTGAGCGTCGGACAATAAATACCTTTGTAAACTCTGCCTTTTTTGAACACAGGTTCCGTGTACTCAACTGTAACAAATAATAATTACACTATTAAACATGTCAGCACATCAAGATTAGTGTCACAATAGCATAATACCATTATAATTGAATATGAATTACACTGTAATCGATGATCTAAAAAATGTATCTTTTTTTTTTTTAGTATAAATTAAGAGGAAAAATAAATGATTTAAAATGCAGTCTCTTATACATCTTTACCGCGAAGTACGAAAAGAGATTTATTTATTTAAAATAATTTTTAATACATTATCGTCATTAAAAAAATGTTCTCTTTTTAAAAAAAAAAAATGTCTATAATATAATGTTATAACTCTGATAACATAGGTAACTAATATTTATTTCTAATTATTCAAAAAATCTTAAGAACATTTATGGTTTCCGTAAAAATTGCTAAATTTTTCGTCGTTTACAAGTTACAACTAGTTTCCAATAAAAATAGTTCACATACACAATACGTCAATACACTGTTTTACAGGTGGATCAAATAAGTTGTTTTTGATAATGTAATGTATTATGTATTACAACATATTTAAAAACCAGCGAAGTAGCTTTGCTGTATAAAAAATATTGACTACCTATTGAGTGCACTTTATCATCGAGTAAGTCGTTGTAATGGATGTGTTAAATTTTAATTGAATGACTTAATGACGACGCATACATTTTTTCACATCATTGATAAATAATCACAACGTTCAAAATTTAAAATATTATACTAATTTCTGCATGTTTAATTATACTTTATAGTAGGTATAAAATATTGTATTACTTGTATTCCTACAACCCTACATATTATATACATATCGATGCTATAAACTATAATGACAAAAACTAAATACTTAGTGAATGTAAGAATAATAAAAAAATAAAAATGAAGTAAGTTAACATTATTATATGGAATTGAAAACAGCGTAATTTGATTAATTTAAATTATTTTTTATTCGCAAAAGGTATTGTGTCTTATCATATTTTTTATAGGTATAGAATACAAATTGCCAACACTCTATTATGTCAACCCTTTAATGAATTATTATAGTCCTTGAAAATAAGGTAGGTATTCGACGATTCATAATAATTCCATAAACTAATTGAATATTTCAGTAATCTACCTTTTTCGACCTATTGGATGACCTATTCTGTTGCCAACACGTGGTAGTTAAATGTTTTCATTATCCATGTAGTATTGTGATCCTATAAGTTTTTCAAACGCATCTATCAAAAGATTTTCTGTTACATATTATGGTAATGCTAATTTTAAGAGTCGTATCTGTAATTAAAATAACAAATTTAATGTACATATTTAACCATAAATTTTATACCAAATACATGAGAAAAAATAAATGTATTAATTATTGATTTCATTTAAAAATCTGACATAATTGATTTATGGGATACAGTTGACTTATTTTTTTTTATCGACTAAGGAGGCGTATATATTTTTAAATTAAAAAAAATATAATACCAAATATACAATAATACGCAATACACTAATTATTCGTCGTACATAATAGTTTATAGCTTGATGTTCGTATAGCCACTATACTACAGTGTATAAATAGTGTGTATACTGAATACTTGTACTGCGTTCACCATTCACGATAAACGCGATAAAGGATATCGCAACTGAGTCTAGACTCTAGACAGTTGTTACTTATTACTGTAATTGACTTAGATATATCTGATTATATAGGTTACAAGAAATATATGTAGTTATATTATTATATTTATGGTATTTCACTAAACATTTGATATATTTTCTTTAGCTATATGATTCAATTTTGTAAAAAATTTCCTATGACTTTGATTCACTATCTACCCTTTCGATATTTTTACCGGTTACGGCACACGCCCATTATTTTATGCTTATAAATCATAATAAACTGTATACTATTATCTTTATTACACATTGCGAATGGTAACAATAAAAACCAAGAGAGTATCCATGTACAACTTTAACAGTGTAACTGGAAATAAATATGAATCGCTCATATTATAAAGTACCTATATCATATTACGAACGCACAATATTATATAATATTATAGACAGATTTAAACGAGTCCTCGAAATTTCCGGGTTACCGTCCTCGGGGAAATAACAATATTAAACGTGTATTATTTTCTACAGAGAAATACAATTACAATTCGCGACGGCTTACCGCAAGGGCCGTTTACCTGTGTATAGGTATTAGGTATGTTATATAGTGCAATTTCTGTATTCTGTATAATACATAGACATACCTCGAAACGGTTGCTCGCCCAGTTGTGGATTAAAGTATTAAATAATAATAATAATAAAAAAAAATTAAAAATTAACATTCTCACTGCTAAAAATTTTAGTATTTAAAACGTACCGTTGGGATACGGCATAAAATTAAATGTTTTTTTAAATGTATTTAACTCTCACGAGAAAATGGAATTAACCGACCCGCCAATATACTCGATACGAACTTTCTAAATATAAAATATTAACAAATAAATTAATAAATTGGATTCAAATACATAATTATTTAATTTATGCACATAGTTTTAAACTAATATATATTTATATGCTTGCAATGACATCATGTACTTCACATAACTTAAAACTTAACGATTACATTAAGAAATTAGTTTTATAAACGATGATGTTTTGAATATTTATTATTACTGCAATAATAAAATTTAATTATTTTTATCAAGATACAAATTCTAATTTTTATATTTTTACATGTTTAAAATTTTCTCGCGAATATTAATTTATATCTTATATATTTTACGTACATAATATTTGTTGTTAACTGAGTTCAATATTGTGTATATCGTGCTAACAAAAAAAATTATTTGAACTATTAAATGCCTACATCACATGTACCTTAATAGATCATATTATGAAGGAAGACATTACTGGTTGAGTACTTGATAAATGATAAATAACAATAGTTTCAATCAATTATACTAAATTTATTTTGCATGCAATATAGGTATAACTCTGTTATTATTGTAACATTCTATTAAGCAGTTAACACATAATGATATATCACACATAAACTCATATTAAAAAAAAAAAATATAAATCTATATTCATTTTTTTTAAAAAGCTTAAATCATTATTATAATATATACATTTATTTGATTGAACAGTACGTAATTTTTATATTAGATTAAATAGGATGGGGAAAAATATAGGGTGGGGATAAGTTTAATCTCAGAAGCAAAATATGCCAAATCAAAAGGTATTCATAAAAATATATTTTATAAAATTATTATCATTAGAAACATAGATATGCGACGAGATTATATAGAAAATCGAAGAAAGCAATGTTATCCTCGTAAATTACATTTAATGAAAAATAATTTTTCATGCTAAATTATCTCTATCGTAAACTGTAAAGTAAAAGACCATGGTTGAGTATAAGTTGTCAGCGGATATAGATGTATAGAGGTCTCTGTGAAATCGTATACGAGTTTGGTTTGTATAAAATTTAAGTAGGTATTAGTGTTATTAAATATAGATACCTACCAATAATCTCAATATATAATATATACAATATACATATGATTATAATGAATAAAGTCGGATAAAATAACGTAAATATACAGACGATCCAAATTACACAAATTATACATGTATACTTGTATTGATGACATTATAACTTAAAATGAATTTAAAATGTTAAAATGATTTATTTGTTTATTTTATGATTTGTAGAAAATATAATAAGGTTTGGTAATACAAATCTTGTCAATCGTCATCAGATATATTTTATAGAATAATATTAGTTATGGAAATGGAAATGTACAAAGCGATTTAAGTAATAAGTCTAATATATACTAGCATTTATAATAGACTATTATAAAGTAGTATTATCTACTATACGTTATTGTTACTTAAAATGTATATTTCCTGGAAATAACGAAAAAAATAATTTAAGATATGCTAAGAGCATCTTAAGTGTACAAAGCTTTTAAATTTAGAAACACAAGCTTAAGACAGTGGAAGAAATTAATGTTCCTCGAATGATTGACGGCTTTGCTAATTGAAAGTTTAAACCATAAAATAATATATTATGCACAACATATACAGCATATGCTACGTATATTATAATAAATGATCAAATTAAATAACATTACCTATACTATATATACCTACTAAAAATTTTAAGTTCAGACACAAGGTTTAGTAAGGCTACTTCCGCTTTAAATCTGCTGTACCACTAGGTCAAAACTTCGTGGTCACGTGTTGGGAAATAATACGTTAAAGTGTAACCATTGGCCATGCCCAACTATTTGCAAAATGTATATGATTATATTATAAACATTTATCTAATTTACAGGGTACCGACGTATGAGTCTCGGGTGTGTTAGGTATATTGATTGGAGAGGGATTGAAAAGTATATACATATATTCCATATCAGACCTGCTGAAAATGGGATGCAGTGTTAGTGTGTAACCGTGAATATTGGATTTTATTGGTACCGGTCACATTTAAAGGTATTTTAGTAGCTGAAATAATAACTGTAAACATTTATTGATTCAAATGCAAATATTTTGTGGTTAACTAGAAAAACGAAATTTCCGACTACTTACGCCAGTAAAATCTAATTTGTAGTAATTACTAGTAAATAATAATTGATCGATCAGACGTTTATTAAAAGTTGGGATGATTCTGTTGCATAAAAATAAAGGTTTTGACCAAATGTGTGGACCAGAAAAAAATTATGCAATGAAATCTTAGAATAAATTATAATAATATATTTAACTGCAGCCTGCAGGTATAATAATATGAAACGTTAATAATTAATATTGTTAATCAAGTATCACCAACTGAAGTTATAATATAGCAGTGAATATACAGGAGTATGATGACCATTTAAACAGCGAACATTCATTATTTGAAAAACTATTACAATTTTTTTTTTTTTAAATATTTTGTCTAGGAAATGCAAGAGTTTGAAACATACAGATCTAACATGTTTCTACCTTTGTTTCTACAACTAGAATTCGATATATGTATCTTAAATTTTGTAATATATATAATTTTTTTAGAATTAGTGTTTATTGATAAAGATATCACATACTAGCAAAGTAAAAAACTAAATGATAAAAAAAACATTACAAGTTTAATAGATATAACTGATATAAATATAGTTTTTGTTGTATCAAAATACTAGTTGAACACTCGACTTAGAATTTAAAATTAAATTAATCTTTAAAAATGAATCAAGTATCTACTATGTCATTCTTTTTTTTTTAAACAGTAAGATCTATTTGTTTTGAAAAGTATTAAAGTTTTTGTAAATAATATAAAAAAAAAAAAAATACTTTATTATTAAGCACAAAATATTTCTAAAAATCGAATTTATAATCACTATATTAAATTAATAATAATTTATAGGTTATAACTTTATGAGTATTAAAGTTTAGTTTTAGTAGGAAATATACCTTGTTATGCAATGGCTTTAAGGGGGAATATCCCATAATTTTTTTTTTTGATCAAGTCGTTAAAATGAGAATTCCTATAGTTAAAACTAGGTTTAAGATGAAACTAAAAAATATTTAAAAAATTTTGGTGAATTTTTTTAGCAGTAAATTGCGTCTAAAGGTTAATAAGGGTAGTTAGGAGTCTGTAACTTTGAATACATATTCTACATAAGTTGTTTGGTATACTACCGTTGGCCGATTTTTGATAAATACATTTTTTTTTTTGTTAAAAGGGTTCAAACTAAGTACTATTTTTTAGTAAGTTTGAATCCTTTTAACTTAAAAAAAATGTATATATTAAAAATCGGCCAACGGAAGTATACCAAACAACATATGTAGAATATGTATTCAAAGTTACAACTTACAGACTCCTAACTGTAAAACATAAAACAGTGGAAAGGAACTTAAATTGAAGAATTCCGACCTTTAGACGCAATTTACTGCTAAAAAAATTCACCAAAATTTTTTTAAATATTTTTTAGTTTCATCTTAAACCTAGTTTTATCTATAGGAATTCTCAATTTAACGACTTGATCAAAAAAAAAAATTATGGGATATTCCCCCTTAAATCATGTAAATATATATATTATATATAATATAATATATAAAAGGTAAAAAGTATTTTTACTGTTCAAAGATAATGTATATTATGCATTAAATAATTATATACAACAATAAGTAATATTATGTATGCATTTTTAATTTTAATATTAGAATTACATAAATAATTAACAAAAACATATAAATATATAATGAATGGTTTTATTATTAATGATAATAGTGGTAATATAGATTTGAAAATGGTTGGATATTTTTCAGTATCCTTTAAAATAAAAACCATGAAAATTTAAAAATTAAATTTTTTTTAACCACAGCAACTAGCTCAAGAATCAAAAGATATACGAACCGTTATTAAAAATTTAAGACTAAGTGACAAAGACAAAAACTGTTGAAAAACAGTGGCTATATTTGTGGTGAAAATTGTAATAAAATAAATAAAATAGGTCGTTAAATAAGTAAGCTGAAGGGTGGGTAATGCTATTATTCGCAAAAAGTACCCACTTATACTTTAAATACACATTATACATTGAGCCGGGTGACGACTACTCGGCGCAATTTTGGCAATTAATTTATTTTGAACAATGAAACGCGCGTTGGGCTTAGCAATACCTATAATAAGGCTATACGTACTAATTGTGTTATTCACGCTGGACAATAATTACATTGTAATTAAATATGTTTTACCAACACTACAGTGTTGTAGTAGTAAAATTTAAACTGAGTGCAGTGATGCTCGTATTATAGGTATATTATTATTAGGGCACGTTATGATTGTGTTTAGCGTCATCGCGGTCGTGTTCAGACCGTCGAAATCGAATTATATCGACACTTCTATATTATGGACATAATATAGAAACACCGATAGTCTTCAAAACAGAAGCCGACTAGGTCAAGCTTATCGCATCTCAACGATAACACTATTTGTAACTGCGGGGTGCTCGGGCCCGAAGAAATATTGAGAAATTGTGTGGGTCAGTATTGTATTATTATTCTCTATGCAGTGTCTGAGCAGTCAATACACATATAATACTCAGTGTCGATCCTCAGTAATCAATTATTATGTGGTTTCCAAAATACGATTTAATAGTTGTTCCGCGATGGTGAATAACCGACGCCCAAAGTACATAACACATATTACAAAATATTATAGTTTTTTAAGAGAACGCGATTGAAGTGTATCCAAATGCACTGCGCATGTAAATGGATTTGAAATATAATTATTCGTCAACTGAATATTTGATTAAAAATATTATAATTACTACAGTATATTAGACAAAAATAGTGTACCCAATAAATATACTGCCAGCACTTACTTCTATGTCGGTCGAATTTATCTACGGCAATTGATGCACTGATAAGTTTCCTGTACGTGTGTACTCTACTGAAAGTGGAGTCGTCAGCTGTGTAAGCAATCACTAAAAATTAAAAGCTACCTATTTCGCACAACGCATGAGTATATACGCATTAGCTTTATAGTTATTGTTTCTTGTTCACACAAATGGTAAAATTAATATTTTTATCAAGATTATTATCACTCGTCAATTCGTCGTCATAAAATAATTAAAAATATAAATATCTAACAAAATTATTTAAATAATTGACTATAATCACTAAACTAGTACCCAATATCGACTTTTCGACTATTGAATAATAACAGTTCGAACTTTCGAACTTGGAAGTCAATAAGTCCCAGTGTCGAATCAACGCCATTGAATGAATATTACTATAATATAAAAGGCGCGTTTTCGAGCTCAACCAAATGTAACCTGGTTACTATATTTTGTAAACAAGTCGTTTATGGAATTTTGGTTGTATGTTTAGTAATAACTCTTGGTTTTAGGTAACTGATAATTTTATTTATAACCATATAGATTGTTTCCACTTCAAACGTGTATAAAAATACTTGCCTGTGATTGGTTGGTATACATGGTAAGCTTGTGGTATACCAGAAAGTTTATACGTTCTTATCACACGTATAACTACAATACCATGAAGTTGGATCCAATTCAACTATTTCCGTGTGTAAAACGGTATAACCTGAGCGATAGCAGCAGTAACCAATTTTAAAATCTTAAAAATGCGTTATGTTATTATAATATTAAATTATATTGTTTTAAAAGTTAACTAAAGTGTATTTACACTATAGAGTCGGGCCAAATTATAGTAAGTTAATTTACCTCTAAAATTAAGTGCTTACCAATTACCGTGTTTACTAGAGTATTTTTCATGAAGGGCGTGTATGTCCAAGCGTACATACGTGCGTGTTGATAAACGTGCACGTACACGGGAACGGTCCAGTATGGAAACCCGCCTTTAAAAGTTTAAACAAGTTCAACTCGAAAATACGACTAATGGTGTCCATTAAAACCACTATGGATGGGTTGCACGATAAAATAGATATAGCCGATATAGGAAGTCGGTATTATCACACTTTTTTGTTATTATGCACCTTTCTATCTCGAATATTTATTAAGTACCTGTATAGAAGTTCTCCAAAACTTATTGACCTGACATTAGTCATCGTAAATTTAATATGCGAAAAAAATGTGATTACACGAAAAAACAAATCAATCAGAAGTGGAGAACTACGGCATAGGCCAGAGGTGAAGGATAGTTAAAAACTATTACAACAGTGATGAAGAAACATTAATGTAGGTACCTACTTATTTATTTTGACATGTATAACCCATTTGAAAATCGTTTATAATATTATATCAGTACCTACCATTTCTTCTTATAATTTATATTATTCCATACACTAATTCCAATGCAATTATTTCTATACTATAAGCACTAAGCAGCTTTAGCATTATAATACTAAGCACGTACTGTCATAATATGTTATCACATTATGAGAAAAAAAAACAGATTGTTTATTTGTATGTTGTTTTATTATTTTAATGTATCGTCACCACGCTATTGTCACCTCACGTATGTCACTTCATATATTTTGTACTTTGAAGTGCAATAGTCTTGGACTAATTCGTAATTCATGAACCAAACGATAGAATTCACCCAATTTGTCATCTTCTTTTTTTTTCTATTGATTTGGTGTTCCAACTTAATCAGGTAGATTTTTTATTTTGTTAATCAAAAATCGCTAAAATCTCTACAGTTTTCCACTCTGATAACTTATTGAAGTCACTCCTTCCATTTAAATTAGTATTTAAGAAAAAAAGACTGCATGTGTTCGTACAGAAAGTAGGACTACTTTGTAACCATGAAAACTTGACGATGTGACCATAGTTTGTTTTAAAGTGTGATGTCACGGTTAAAATATGCCAAACGTGATAGCACATGAGAAAATATTGTGTCTCATACACAATACAGAAAAGGAAATTGAAATCACATTTTACACACACGTCATGTTTTTCATATTTATAGAAATATAATGTTGACTTGAACGTTCGCGTGCTGGAAGTTCGGTGGGCATTTTACCTAGTATTTTCATTTTTTTTCTTCCTAGTTCCTACGGTCGAAACGCACGAAACCAATAATATTATTTTTAGATTACCAATAAATAATAATAATATATAAAAATAATACCACCAACAAAATGTAATGATATATGATTTAACATTATCACAACTTGACTATGCTTTAAATTTTATTTAATTTGGCCATTTAAAAATTTACCTATAACGTTTCACAACTGAAATTGTAAGCGCCACTTACGATGCTTTAATACACGTGGCTTCACTGGTTGCTGAAGCCAATGGATGTTCTTCGGTTATAATAATGTAGCGATTGCCAAACACGATTACGATGGATATAACAACGCAGTGTTGAAGTTAAATTGGTTTTGTCTAGTACACATCGTAATTAACAGTTCTTGTAATTATGTTGTCAGAACGATGGTTAGTCGAGTGACGAGGGAAAGGATGAACACAGAGAGCTGTCAAGAGGAAATTGCAAATATATAACCCGCTGGCCCTAATAATATAGTTAAATGAAATCTTTCATAATAATATCGTCATCGTCCGTTCGTCAGTTGTCGGTACTTGGTAAACATATTATACGTTAATACGTTACAATCAGCCTGAGAACGTCATCAAACGTTTAAAGTTTATCTATTAATGACATAAAATGTAGATACATAATATAATATGTATTGTGTATAATGTATACGTACAGTGAAATATTTAAAGTTTATTTTTACTTTAACTTACAGATCTTACGGTATACTTATCACAATTTTTTTAATTAAACGAAAATATTATTTTAAAATATAATCATATATTTAAATTTTATATACATACTTAACAACCAACACATATGAATTTTTATCTACACTAATATATCACAAGGTTAAGTAAATATACCCTCGTAATTTGATTTTATTCCAGATCCGTTTCAAAATATGAATATGTATCCAAGATTCTAAGAGCATCATTAATAAATAAAGCAATCTATCAACACCAGGTCAGTTTTAAAGTTATGTTCCCAATGGAAAACGATACACATAATATACTAAATATACTGATGATTTATAAAGCTGAGTGTTGATCAAATCTGACGTAACCCAAGGGATTGGTTTGAACTAAACTTAATTTGTATACATTTAACGTTAATATTATGTATATACTAGTAGGTAATTATCTATTTTAGTGTAAGTTTACAACACGTTTACTGTTCTGTTGAATTAAATTAATTTTGAAATTTATGGAAAATATATACGAGCACTACATGCACTGACATAACTCAAATCATCTCATGCTGTCACTAGAGTTAAAATTATTTTAATACTGATAAGCAATAGTTATATTTATATATAAATCTGAAAATATAATACATAACAATTCTTAATAAGGAAATGTATTTCCTTATAAATAGTATTTTTCAAAACTTTATATTATAATACTAACCAATACAATTTAAATCATGAGAAATTATAGTCTACTGTTAGTTAAAAAAAAGATAAATTTTAGATATTGTTTAACGAATTTACTTAACCTATTCTTAATTGTATGTTATTGTCAAACACTTAAACGATAAATCATATTATAACAAAATAAGACATGATCAAAGCATTACAGCATAGACGGCGCCAACCTTTTCCCTCGAATGTAACACAGATATAGGACCCTTCATTTATGATCTTATATAAGACACTATATAAAATTTCCTATACAGGGTGTCTTTTTTTGTTGTTCGAACCTACGATGTCATCCGTATATAACATTACTACTTTGGTGTCCTATTAGAGTGCCCATAGATACTTTCGTTACCTGTCTTCAACTTAACTATATATTAAATTCCATATATATATAAACATAACTTATCAGTTATCATACAAGTATTTTACAAAAATGTCAAAAACTGTATAATATTATGTATTTTAATATTATTATTGTTCTATCCAAACAAAACTTCACAAATAAATCGTTCATGGTAGCTGAAATTTCAGGTATAAGCTGCACTATTGTAGAAGTGTAGAAACATCTATGATATAGGTACCTACAAAACAATATGTTTTATATCAGTGCAGGATATGACTCCTTATCCTTATTTTACTGCTTATCATGACGATTATTATCATTAGAATATTTTTCTATGTAAAACAGCATTTTATCTGTTCGGATTTTTATTGTATTTATAAGCAGGATTTTCATCTTTTCTAATTTTTTTTTTCGGTTAATTTTTAATTAAGATTTCAATAATGCATTGAATGTGATAAAAATGTCATATGATACAATTTTTTAAGTTTTCCTGTGTCAATAAATTCTCATTAGAAAAATAAAAGTAAAAATTAGTAAGCTATTAATCACTATTTACTCTTTTTGTATATTTAGTAAAATTTATTATGATATACCTATATTAAGATACATAACAATTAGTTATTACTAATTACTAATAACTAGATAATTGGTAAAAAGTTAGTTTTCACTATAAACTATATGACATAACTTAATCTAATTTACACCAAGTTTAACTTTGTATGTACTCGTATATACAAATAAAAAAATATTGTTTTCAGAACCTCTATGTATTTCAAATCCTTACGCAGAGAATAATAACTTTTCATTATCATGACATGTACCTACACGAACGCATATACAATGTTCAACTTTAATTAATCCTATTGACTATACTTTCAGTACATTTTTCTTACTCGTTTTAAAATATTAAATAATACAATTTTTAAACGGAAAATTATCACTATATTGAAAAACCATTTGCGAATGTACTTATATATTTTAAATTTTTATACTTGAAATTTGAAAATAGTCGATTAGTCGATGGTTTTTTTTTTTTTTATATTCAAGTTCAACCATTTTTCTATTACAATAAATATTCAACTTTAGTTTTGTAATTTTAAAATAAGGTACCTATTTAGTAAGTCAATTCATGTTTTAATGAATTATAATCGACATCTACTGGTACATTAGTGGTTAATTATTTTCTTTTTTTTAAATTAATTTCTGTGTAAAATATCCTATTTAAAATATTATAGGATTTTCTTCAAATCAAACCAAATAAAGAAATTAAATATGATGTAAATACGTATAATAAAAAAAAAAACATTAATTATAACTATCAGACAATTAAGAATAAATACACACACACACACACAAACCAAAATAATAGGTATAAACATTCTAGTAAAATTCCTTAGAAAAAAGTTAACCAACGATTTAATTAAGAAGATGTCAGAAAAACAACAGTAATCAAAAAGGGATTCCGATAGAAGAAAAACAACCGATATGAAGTCATATAGACAGTATCATCTGAAGGTATAAGACGAATAGTGAAAACAAGTACAAATACCATTTTATGTTATAAATAATTTATCATGAGAGACATGATGAGAAATGACTAATATAGAATAATGATTTACAAGTGATTTTTTGTCAATTTTTACAATAATTAACTACCTATACGTCATAAAATTTTAAAAGCTAAAAAATATCGATGATATTGTTTCGTATATGTACTTAAACTTTATCAATTCCATCGTAAGTGATACAAACTGATTTAATTGTAACTTTAAGTGAAAAAATCTATTTACCTACTGATTTATGCAAAGAATTTAAATATTTAGAAGGATAAATATTTCCCTCGATCTATGCTCATACACATGACTTGCAATTCCCACCAATGTGAACGCAAGTAATATTTCACTGCAGAAGTTCAGAGGCTAAAATATTTCAACATTTATATTGCAGATTTTATAGTATAATTATTGTAATATTCGTCCACCCCAGTACCGAATTGTAGACTCAATATAACTCAATATTAATTTTTATTATTACCACCGAAGGTCATAAAGCATGATTCTAATAATATGATAGTATAGTATTAAATTGAATGTGTATTCCATGATGGTTGAATAGAACTATAGAAGTCTGTATTGCAACATAAAGACAGTTAAACATTATTGTCTGTCACTATAGACTTATCACGACCGCGATTGTCATTAGAAGTACAAAACTGTTGGAAACTGTTAAAACTCATATACAATAAACAACTATAAATTATGATTAAAAGAAAAGATTAATTTAATTCAAAAACAATATAATTCATATTATTTTATTACATTACATTGTTACAAAAACTAAAATCTCTCTTCGAGTATTGGATTTTAAAGTCCTAATAATATTTTAATAATAACATTTTCCTGGATAAAAATGTACATTTTTTACAGGGTTCTATTAATCATAGAATAACTATTTAATTTTTAGTTTATTATATTTATAAGCATATAGATAAACACATCCCGATGTGAATTCTTAAGAGAATATTTTAATCAGTATGTTAACACATATTATTATAAATTCCATAAACATATTAAACATTAAATAAATAGTCGATCTGTGGTCAATGGCGTATTTAGGATTTTTCTGCCAAAAGACACTTTTACATTTTTCGCCTTTCTCTCCCTATTCCTTTTAAAATCTTTGTATATATAAATAAATCCCTACTTTCCTTGATCACTCCATAACTTAAGAACCCCTTTACCGATTTCATTCATCTTTTTATTTTTAAGTTTTCTTATATTTCGTTAGAAGGTTCTTACCGGAGGAAAAATTAAGAGAATGGGAAAATTTCAGAAAACTTAACGACTATTAATTAATCTTTGCTTAATTTTTTAAATAATCTAAAAATATGCACATAAAGATATTTTTTTCCATTTGTGTCACAAATTATTAGTTATTGTTAGAAATAAGTATTTTAGTAAATACCTAGTTGTGGCATTAAAAAACTTTTTCGTTGTTTTTACACTAAATGAGTTGTTGAATTAAAAAATAAGAATAAAAAAGATCTTTTAAATGCTAAATAAAAGCAACTCTACGCGTTCCGGCTACGTAAAGTTGATATGTTGGAAAGATCATCTATACCTAAATCAAAACTATTCTATGTTATGAATATTAAAATATATAATTAGTTTATAAATAATTTTTCTATTTTAAAACAATAACATTTGATTTTATCAAATTCAAAATATTTTTTGTAATTTTGTAAAAAAATATGCTTATATTCCCTGCGTCGAAAATGTCACCGCCTTTTTAAGCCACAAGTTTATAGAGTTATGCTTGAATACGTCTTTATCTGTGATCAGTTTTTGTATATTATATATGACGATTAGCTAAGTATGAAAGATAAAATCATAGTTTTTTGTTAGGTAAATCGGGTACCTATTAAATTAAGCGTTTATAATATATAACTTATAATTTCATATTTGTTAATAATAATAATAATAAATGAAGTGACATCTGATAATTATTACGAAACATTTAATTAATAATAATACTCATGATTCAGTTATAATTTATAAATTATCTCATGTTTAACAAAATCTGTCCAAAAATAAGATTGAGTCTAGTGAAATAATAATGCAGTTATTCCAAAGACCAAAAACGTGTATATCTAGTTTCACGTCCAATTCATTGTATAATATGATGAATTATAAAACTGCATTAAAGTAATTTCGACTAAATATAACTGTAGGTATTGGGTATAATATCTTCCATTTTCTTCGGAAATTATTAACGAGTTTTCCCATTATAGTGCGTTACATATTTTTATTCTGTTCCTCATTTCACGTTAACGGGCAAACATTATTTGAGTTAAATGTCAATAACACTATGATTTATGAGTTTTTCTTTTTTTTTTTGTTAAGAGACCAACTGATTAATAAGAAATAATCGGTAGATCTATATATTATGTATTAATCATTGTCCATTTAGTTTCGTACGAGAATCGTGTAAATCATTCATTAATAGCATAATAATAGCTAAATCGTTTATTGCGCTCATTAGGGATATTCAATACAAACATTTACGTTGGAAAAACGATAGATGTGACGAAAAAAGAATATCTTTGTAACAATGTGATCAATAATTTTCACCTGGCATTTCATGACGTGAAAATTAAAGTTGTAAATCACCACAGTCTACATTGTATATACAAACGATGCCGTTGTTATCCAAAAATTCTATTAATTTTTGACATGATTACAGTTTGTTTGCGCACGCGACGAACGGAAATTGATATCATGGCAAACAACCTATATGTTATATTATAATACCTATAATCTTTTAATGCGATTTGAGTCGGGAATAATCTTTGTATAGTTTCTCAAGTATAGAAAACAAAAATGTTTATTATAAAACAAAAGTTGTGTACTTTTGTGCGGAAACGTAAAAATGATCTCGCCCTTATAGTAAAATAAAAATCTTGAGGGGACAGTAAGTAAATGTCACAAACACTTTTAATAAAATCTACACGTGTTAAAATTATGTAAGCTATTATGTAAGCAAAATTATGCAATAAGTGTATAGATATAATTTTTATGTAGGTATCCTGATTGAAATAAGCCAAACGTTATATTTTGTTAAAACGTAAATAATTGACGATTTAAATTACATCCATACGGGATAACTATATATATATATATATATACACAAAATCTATTATAACATTTATACCTAACTAATATATCTATAAAATTATGTTGATTTCGTCCTTTTGAAGTCGAACGTAAACTGTTTAATTTCTTCGAACGTAAAGACGATTACGTATAAAGTTATACTATATTATGTGTCTTCGTTTTCAATATAAACTTTGCACCTCAAGCAATAAAGTGCAAGTTAAAAGGATTATTTTGCGTCTAACTTTAGGCATTAAAATTGTGAAGATATTTTCATTCGAAATTAAATTATTTCTAAAAGGGCATAAAGATTTATCTACAAAATGATGAAAAATATATGGAGTTTTATATTTTCACTTAAAATAAAATTTTAAAGTAATTGACTTTCAATAATGTTTTATTGTTATAGAATCTGTATAATATTATAATATGTTAATGTATTGTTAATATATTTTATATGCTCTAATATGATATTTAAACTTTAAATGAAATTGAATATAATAATATAATAATATATACGTATATATTATTAATTATTATCTTACATCAATTAAATAATAGTGTTCGGTTTCTACTGAGACACATTTTTGTCAGGGTAGTATTAAAATTGAAAAATAAAAAAAAACAACTTTAATAATATTTTAAAATTATTTTACCATTGTAAAATAGTATAATTTTATTTTGTATTCATTGTATGGATTTCTCAGAGTACTATGTTGGATTATAATTTGTAACTCGACATTTTCTTACTCCAAATGAACACTCTTTCTCCGCGTGGTTTACGAACTGTGGAGAAAACTACGTTAGCATTACTTTCCGCAAATGAATAATGACTACACATATAGTATATGCCTTTATGCCATTATATCACACATAATAAGGTACACATTTATTTGTAAATAAAAAATGTAACTAGGTTTATACCTACCTTTGTTTAAGTGGATTAACTACACAAGGATTGAAAAAAAAATGTCGAACGTAAATACGTGTTGTGTAATACAATAAATAGCCATGTAAACATGAGTTATAATTGATTAAGATATACGTTAAAACACATGTTGTGAATAAAGTGCTCGTTAATTATAACTGAGTCAAAACTCAAACTTGAATGGATACTTGAGTTTTATACTATATAATTAAATTTATGAGTAGTATATATACGTAGTGGGCTGCAGTATAGGTACACAGAAAGTAGAAACAAGTAACTTAAATAATATGTACCTACAAGATATAATTCCTGAAGTTCATAGTTTGTTTCTCTTTTAATAATTTAAATAAACCAATAAGTAAGAAATTAGTATACTCTAAATTATAAGCTCATTAAAAATATTATCAGAAAAGACAGGTAATATCGTAAACAATACAATTTGCTATCTAAATTAGTGAAATTTAAAATTTAATTTTCATAATAAAAACAATAGGTAATCCGATAAATATATGAGTCAGATATAAATATATAATTGTATGTAAATTGAACAACCTTACAAATAATAACAAAATTAATTAATCACTGTGAAAATTAAAACGTCAATAACTTCGAATTATTTAAGTCATTTTACCTATCAAAATCATAGAATTTCATACGTGAAATGTGAATTAATAACTTACTGAGTAATACGTTTATTTTTATAGATTAGTATATCAATAGAGATCTCGTGGTCGTATCATAATAGTATTTTTAGTGAAAGAAAAAACTTGATAAATAAAAATGTTATTTTTATAAATTCATATTAATAAATTTAAAATTATATCTGAAACACGGTACGACTTGGTTTAATTAAGTATTTAACAGTTATTTTTAGAAACGAGTGGGTTATGCAATCATAATATTTATAACTATAACTTCTTCAATTTTTTTTTTTTCATTAGGATTAATAAAAATTATTATAACCCTACTAATATAAAAAACGCGTTAAAACATAAATTCATTTTCTTATATCAGAAAATAGGATATTGTGCTAAATACATAATAGAGAAAGACTGTATTAATAATGAAATCTAAAAGGATTTAAATTAGATTTACGTTATTAGTTGTTAAGAAATTGACACAAGAAAGGTTTATATTAAAGGAAGAGAAGGATTTTATTTTTTTTTTAAATTGTCTCGTTTAATGAAAATGTAGGGAAATTCATAAATAAGTGAAAGAAGTCACAGAAGTCGCCTCTACAGTGAGGGAGTTATGAGAGACCATGGTTAAACCCTAAATTGAAATTGTATTTGAAAAAGTAAATTGCGAATATTCTAAAGCAAACTTTAATTATCATAATATAGGATTCATCATGATTGTAAAAAATATTAATAGTTGCTTGGAATATTGTATAAAATCTTTTTTCATGTGAATGCAAAAAACTAAATTTCATTGAAGACATAAAAGTTTATCTTTGTGTATAATATGATTGTAATATGCTATTTTAATGTCTTTTTGGAATTTTAAATAGATATGTCCAAGGCATTATATATTTCTGTTTATTGTGTAAATTACATAATAATATACAATGTATCAACTACGAAAATATTATTTATTTTTGATCCTCGAAATTAGTAAAAATAATTACCAGGTAACTAGCGTAATTAATAATCATTAAACAATACCTTTGATTCAATTTTTATTATACAGTATATTAACGCCATTTAAATAAATTATTAAAATATAATTTATTTTACGTGTAAAATTCAATACTTATTTTATATAAAATTTGCCTTGACGAATACAATAATAATATAATATAAGGTTTAATTTTGTATAGTAGGTAACGCAAAATAAATATTATATAAATTTGTGAGTTGTTTTAGTTTAATTAAACGAACTCAACGTTTCATTTATGTATAATTTTGTAACTATCATGCTTCATTATACATAAATGTTTTTTTTTCAAGATATGACTTATTTGTTTTACCAAATATTATCGTAGTTATGAGAGTATTATATTATTATTTGTTATTCTTGTGCATTAGCTATGAGTTTTGAGTATGAAATCTTTAACAAAAATATAAGATCATAACTTTACTACCTATCTTAAAAATTGCATTCACGGTTTATTGAACTTGTACATATAAATTTTCATACTATAGCGACTAAACTTTTTATCGAGCTACATTTATACACACTTTGTATAGAATCCATCATGCAATTATTTAAATCAGATAGATAATGTCTACATTTCAATTAAATAATTAAAAAACTAATAGTTAAAATGTACACATAAGTCATGTATATATTTTTATAAAAAATTAGACATACAAAATTACAATTGTCATAACCCGTATAGATCAAAACATACTTTTTTAGTATAATACTAGCAAAATAGCAAGGTTCAATAAATTATTGAATAGAAACATTAGGAGCAACAAAATTTTCTCATATTTAAAACCGTATAGTCGGGTATATAATTCAATTTTTTATTTACTCGTGGTTTTTTTATGTACTTAGTGTAGAATATATATAGGACGTTGATATTATTTTTACTATGTTGGTCGGACGTTATGCAGTAAGCGATAATAAGTGATTGTCAAATGTAAAAGAACTTTGATTTTCAAAGTATATAAAAAAATAATAATAAATAAATAAATAATATCGTGTACTAAACAAGCGGTAATGATTACTCGGAGTATATAATATTAGTAGATACTGCACCGAAAAGTAATAAAGCGTGCTTAGACTTGGTGCACCGGAGAATGTTTCGGTATTTTCGATGACGAGGTAGTTTGTCAAGTGTACAACTCCACACACAACACACACACTCACTCACATACTCATATGTGTATATTCCTACTGTAACGTAAAACTACTTCACCCCCATTCACTAATATTTTACCACAATCGTTTCTCCACTTTGATATAGCTGTAGGTACATAAATAAATACATTTCAGTTTTGTCACGAAAAACCCATTTTCTCGGAGAGGTTAGGGAGCGTTTATCAAATTTCACCCCTTCTAAATATCTAATCATACAGTACGCGTGGCCTCAGGAAGTACCCACGACTGCGACAGCGAAAAAATAATAAATATTATATTATTATTTGATTATAAATGCGCTATACAGCATTATATTATTCATATACCTAATTTTATAATTTACTTGGACCGCTCGTCAAAATTGTTGATACTTTTTACTCACTAACTGATCCTTTTAAAATTCAATAAGTATTACTAAAAATTTTTTTTTCCAAAATGTTTTGTAATGACTACATAAGAAATGTGAAAAAATCTTCAGAACCGTTAACGGTCTTCGAAAAATCTTGAATAAAATTTTAAAACAATCACTTTGTATACCTTAATATTCCGTTTATTAAATAAATACATTTTGGTTTCTATCGAACGTAACTTAATTTAATCTAACTCCCAATTTATTCTATCTTCACATATTTTATTTTTAAATATTTTAAATTTTAAAGGGAGGTGATTCGTGAGTCATAGAAGCAAATCTTTCATGAGTATCAGTGAGCCACTGGGAGGTCTCGACCCCACAAGGGTTGGTAAGCAAATCAAGCAAGGGACAAAGCTTTCTGGTTACTTATAGAATAATTGTAGATTGACTATTAATCTAAAACACAAATTTAGTGAGATTGTTAGTTTATAGATTAAATTATTTTTTGTTGTATGATAATATAATTAAACATGATTATTTTTAAATTTTGTGATTGTTGTAAATATTCAGTAAGTATACAACACACGGCGTATGCGTAACTTGTAAAATACATAGATAAATCATCAATGAGTTTTTAATTAATTAAATTTTACGGAGAAGGATTTAGTAGTCTTAAAAATATACTTTGTAAATACCTATTTTATACTATAAAATTGTTAATTAACGGTATATACGTAATTTCTTAATATTTTACTTTTATTAAAAAATTCATATTTAAAGTTCAATTGTGTAGTTTTAATGTATAAATTAAAATTAGAACAGTTATATGAAATAAAACAAGTTTGTATACATATTATAGATTAGGTACTTACACACAATATAATATACTTTAAAAGATAGATTAAGTTACTTACAACACTTTAAAAGTATTTATAACTATTAAGCTAGGTACATAATTTTTTTGATTTTATTTTTGTTGGAAATAAACTAAGTTTTGTACCTATAAATTGCATGTACCTAAAATGAAATTGAATAAACTCAAAAGTAATTTAAATTATTATATTTGCTTAAAATGTCAAATGTAATATGTGACTATATATAGTTAATATTTATACGACGAAAAGCAATTTATCATAATTTAATTGTCAATACGTATGTGTCAAAATGCTTTCTTTTAATAATTTAATGTAATAATATGAACGTATGATTCTATTTTCATAAAAGAAATAAAAGAAAATAAGAATTTAACTTTAATTATGAATCATGTAATATCTATATTATAAAATAGAATTGTTTTTTTTTCCTTTTTAATGGTATGCCCTTATTACGGCTAATTAATGGGTTTTGTCATTATTGCAAAGTGTTCAAATACTTCGGGAAATGTGAAACTATATCTCGCCTTTATATTTAAGACATTTTTGGATAATATACCGTTTGCGTTCTACTGGTATATTACCTATGATTACAGTATGCGCAAATGAATAATAATTTCATTCTTTTTTTTTTTTAAATACAAACAAAAGATTTTGATTTTAAAATACATAAAACATTTTATTTAGTATTTTTTTTTTTTTAATTCAGTGATATATAAATTCGGTGATAAGTTGAAAATTACACCAAAAAAAAAAAAAACAGACTAAACATATATAGGAATAAATAATTAAAATAATTAAATTTAAATTTTGCCGATGCACTAGACCGTAATCTTGGTACGTTGGTCGGTGGTAGAAAGCATTTTGTTTATAATGTGCATGTCGCATTTTCTATTTACTGTAGAAAAATATAAAATCCGGAGTCCGGAGATAAGTTACACCCATGTCTAATGCGTTTTTCAATCATTTTTTTTCAGTGTTGTACTTTTTTTGCCTTTTATCAAACATTTTAAATCTAAATATAAATTAATAAAGGACTATAATGCTCTGATATTATAGAAAAATGGAGATTTTTTGACAAAACATGTTTTTACTAAAATATAGAGGAAAATGTGTATTATAAGTTTATTATAAGTGTTTATAACTAACAGAAAATTTTATTTGAAAAAAAAAATTATTTGAAAATATTTTAATATGTTTTATAAGAGCAACTGAATGTGCGGCTGTGGATGAAAGGAAATTGGTAAATTTGGTAGTTTTTTCAATTATTATGACGCTATTTTATAGAAAAAAAAATATTGCACGTAGTTTTTATAATCAAAATATTAGATTATTTTTTCTTTATTTTAAATTCGTTTTGTCGGTAATGGTAGAATGATACTGTAGTTTCATGGCATCCTCTTAACCGTTACCCATGATGTATATTTTTGAAACTATATTCGTTTAATTATATAAATAATATATAATTTGAATTATACATTGAGTTCATCCCCTTCTTTAAATAGTCCAGTGAAATGCTTAAGTACATACATTATTACATCAATACTTCATCATAAATACTTATCATTTTAAATTAAATATATACATACCATATCGTCCATATCACAAATATTGTGTAAAATTAATTATATACAAATAGCAAAACAAATACAAAATCTTACTACAGCGTTTTACGTTTTGCGTTATTGAAATATTATGAAAATAGTTAATAAGTATTGTAGTATTTCTTGTTATATTTTACACTACCTCTTATAACCTTTATATTTATATTATTATGTAATCTTGCCTGATGTATTATATATTAATTGTTGAGCTATAATGGTTTATACCGA
>VUJU01001212.1:36713-64310 GCA_009835225.1 Aphis craccivora
AAAAAAAAAAAAAAAAAAAAAAAAAAGTATTGTAGTAACCAGTAATAATTGTAGCTTATCCGGAATATTATGCATATATTAAATGTAATTATGAAAGTTTCTTGTAAGTACTCAATAGTTACAACGTACTTTGTAGTATACTTGCAGTATTTAAACATAAATATAGCATATATGTTAATCGACCTTAACTTATTAGCATTTTGTTTTTGTCACATTCGTTACAAATTTAATGTATTATAAAGCTGATTATCCATACAGACGTAATAGTTCAAAATAATGAACATAATTCATCAATGTTCTATTGTAGAAGCTTGAAAGTCTTGTTTTCATTTTAATTTCTTTAATTTTTTTTTTTTAGTCAATCACTAAACGTGTGAAAAAATTCAGAAAAAGACTAATGTGTATTGTGTGTTATGGGACAGAAATAACAAAGTGTCGGCTCATGTCTAGTGTTTGTATAACCAGCCAATCGGGAATGTTTTGTCAAATGCTTAAGAGTTGTATTATGTGTTAGAGGATGTCGGCGCAATATTTTTTTGTCCTCGCCGTTTATCATTGTACGATGTATAGAAATACTCTTCTCAGATGTTCTTATTTTGTGCCTGTACAGTATTGTGTGGTTCGGGTTAAGATAACCATAACTCAATATCTATATATATCTATGTTCTATAAATGAATGTTTCTTTCATTTCTTTCGTTTTTTTTTTTTTGTCCTCTATATAGACTAAAAACTACTGGACCGATTTTCGCGTGGTGTTTAGCAAAATGGTCTGTGTTCTCAAAAGGAGGTTTACAGCTATGCTATTGAATTCTCGATGTGACCAGTAGAAGTAACTTAAACAGTAGTTTTGAGTGGGTATCAAATAAATAAATATTAATGTTTATAAAAATAAGATCTATATTTTGTATTGTTAACTGTTTTTAATTAACTATCAACCTAATCCAACATATCCGTGTTTCGATGCTTTTCTGGAAAGCAATTTACATCCGTCATTTTCCAAGTGAAGAAGGAATATATGACTAAATTTGGAATATCCATGTTTCCTTCATTGTCAGCTGTATGTTGCCTACTTGGGAATCGGTAAACCAACTGATTTATTCGTTAACAGAGAAGTGAGAATAGCTTCTTACGGTTATAGGCATTTAACATTTTCTACCGTTTTTATATATTAAGTAAACAAGTAATATTATTATTCTCTAATAAATAAATATTCTAAATATTAAATATAATAGAGTGAACGCCGCTTATAAGACTCGTGAATATAAAATTTAGTTGCTTACTCGCTTATATTAGACAAAAAAACTTTTTTACCAAAACATTAAATTAAATTAAAATATGAAATACTTGTAACCCTTGTCTCTTTCACTCTTTAAAAAAAAAAAAAAAAATAGAACTATGATATCTCCATTATTTTAGGAGGTATTTTTATATCTTAGGTAGAACAATATTATAATATTTACTAATATCTGTTTAATCATTGTTATTGGTAAATTTAAATTATTATTTATATCATATTATCATTGTTGTTAAGGTGGGCTTGGAGATAAGTATATTACATATATACTTTGAAAATTTTTAATTTACAAAATCTTCTTTATGAACATTTTTGATCATTTTTATGAATTATGGCTAGGTATACAAAATAAATTTTGCATAAATACAAAATAGGTATATGTGTAAGAAGGTGCACAATTTACAAGATTAAAAAAATTACAATTATTACTCGTAAATATAAAACAAAGAATTTTCTATTTTTTCCTTTATATAATATGCAAAATATATTTTAAGAATAACAGTATAACACTACAGAATTTTCCGCCCTAGGCCGCTGCTTACTTTACCTATTAGGAAATCCGCCTTTGTATGTGCACGCTAAACGAAAAAAAAAAACAAGAAATAATGTGTATTTAAAAGCACTTCAATAAACGTAATTAAAACGAAACGTTTAATGTTCAGAATTTTTTTGGAGGAAACGTACAAAAAGATATAAAAAATGATCTTATTGTCATATAACGAGTTTCCTGTATTGAATTTCGGACAGAGGCGTAGAAATGCGTTCAGCGCGTATCCTATACAATTTTAATTAAATAATATATACAATAATTGATATTTAACTTTTAATTGTGTTTACTTTAATCTATGTATAATAAATCTAGCAACAGCGAAGCATTTTTGAGTCGAAAAGTAAATTATAAAAATTACCATAAATACTTGTATTATATATTAACGTTATTCGACACACTGTGAAATAATGTTGTACGTTTATGTAATGAATTTCAAACTATTTAATTTAAATTATTAATAAAGGAGCCTGGAGCATATATGTAACATATTAGTATATGGTTTGTACTGGATAATTTTTTTTATAATTGGTTGTTTTTGTACAAATCTTACCATCTAGTCACAATTCGTAAAGTACAAAATGTTGTTTACGTGTGTAATCGATAGAAAACTAAAAAATGTGGCACTGAATTCTCTTAAGATATTATAAAACAATAGCGTTATTTTTTTTAAATAATATGTTTGTTATCAATGTATTTTGTATATTTTGTAGATGAAAATATAACCAAAAGCAAATTGAACACAATATTTTACTAGAATATGAATTGCAGGTACTATAGATACGTTTTGTTTTGTAAAATAAAATAAAAACGAAATTTGGTTTATTGTGAGAAATCTAATACAACACATATAAATATTCAATATATTTTAATGAAATATTTTTTTTATAAAAACAAAAGTAGTATTTTTTTTTTTTTAAATATTGTAATTAAATTATAAATAATATTGTAATATTGTAATTTTAAGCATTGTTTTGTTTTATAATTAGTGTATATAAACACAGTAATATACTAATATTGTTCATTATTTATTGGTTATTTGTATCATTGAACGTTATTGCTAATTTGTGTACAATAAACTATACCGGTTTGCATATTATGATGATAGACATTAACAGTATACTATACAATATATAAATTATGTTAATAAATATTAATGATGAAATATGAAAAGCTTTGAAGTTTTAATTCAATTTTTCGCTTTACTAATATTTTGTATTATACAGTAGTACAATAGTACAGTATAGGTACTGTTTCTATTAATTACCTTCATACTTTCTCTCGTAAATATAATTCCCATATGACTGGCCTATAGGCTTTTCCGCGTCAATCGGACTTAAGTAATGGTACAGAAATACATACATACATCATATTGTATTGGACTAAGTAACTTAAAAATAAAAAACACATTCAATTGATTCGAGTTAAAAAATATTATCCTTTTAAATATAATTTAATTTACTGAATTACAGTTTTACACATTTTCACGTATAAAAGTAAAACCATATTTTATTATAGTATGTCATTGGTGTCTATATTTTATACCACGTTGATACCTAGTTTTTTGTTCATACGTATTGTATACGTTTACACTCATAAGTCTAATAACAAAGCTGTAAGGTATTAAAACAATTAAGATGTACATAGGAAAGAACTTGGTAGGGCACAGTAAAAGGGTGTCAGTTCAGACACTCAATTCACTCGCTTTAAGGCTGATAGTAGAGTTTAATTGTATTATTATTTTATTATTGTAAATTTATAACTTGCAATGATAAATCATTGAAAAACAATTGTTCTGAACGCAGCTTTGAAATTCAAATTATACATGCTGATATAACTTTTTAATGAACAAGTCTTAATATAAAATTTTGAATCTTTTTTATTCAAAACAAATATTATCCTCAAAAAAGTTTAAAATAAATAAATTAAAAAATTAGATATTTTTAATTTCCTAAATACAACTAAACACATAATTGAATATTTGTATGATGATCTTAGTACATTTTCTATAATTTAATAAAATATATTATATAAATATTAAAATGGATTGAAATTTGAAATATGAATACACTATGAAACCAAATAAATTTAAATTGATTCATGTCTGTAAATAAAAACAACTTTAAAATGTTTTTTGTTAGAAAAATATACAAAGCACCTTCAAAAACTATCATCATTCATCAACGTGAAGGTTTTAAAATACTTTTTATTGAGAATTTTAATTATTTAGGTACACCGTATTAACAACAATTTACTAATAGTTTATTCCTGTTTATAAACATATACTTACAGTAATTTCTAACATTAAGGAAATTAATTTCTAAACACTGATGACATACTATATTATTCTACTCTTCCAGTATTCTACTTAGTTTTTAAATTTAAAAACAAAATGTTTTATACACAATTCATTAAATGGTAAAAGTTTTAGTTTCAGAGATTTAATTTTGTTTTCAATTTATTACAAAAATTACCTATACATACCAAACTAATACTAACACGGGTAGGTAGTAGGTTAGTTCCTACAATAGGTACTTATTCCTATAATTTTTTTAATTTGATTAATTAATTAATGCTATAGTAATTTTGTATTTATTGATTTAAAGATGTTAACTTAATGGAGATAATGGTGATAAGAGATAACTTACTCGTATAACTAAATTATAAAATTATTTGAAAGGATTTGTGAAAATTTACAGGAAAACTATATACTTATTTGAACTGTTCATTATTTTACTCTCAAAAATATACCTAATAATAGTCCGTTTTTTAAACTAAAGCTTCCGGAGACATTTTGTACCTGCTCTATATCAAAATTTTAAGATTGATAATTAAAAACTATAAATACAAATAGAATTTAATAAAATAATATAGCATTTATAGAAAATAAATTAATTTAGGTAAGTACTTAAAAAAAATATTATTTGTAGTGCGTAATCAATTGATAGACATTTCATTAAATTATTATCTGTATACAATGTTGTAATAAATATACAATATTGTTTTATGAACATTTCTGAACAGTATAAAATAAACCAATTACAAAACAATTTCATTACACTTGAGATGTAGAATGTTAGGGTTTATAGAATGATTTAATGAGTAACATTTTAGTGGACAGGGGTCGAAACCTTTGAGAAAATTGCATTTTCTTACGATTTTTATTGATTACAAATTTGATTTTAGATTATTATCAGCACTTAATTGTTATAACAAGCTTTTATGTGAAAAATAAGTACAAAATAACGTCTAAATCTTTAATAATATTATGTACTGTACAATTTTGGAATTATAAAATTATATTAGTATTATTATATATTTACAGCTGTTTACCCAGTTATACATATTTGTTAAATCTGAACTTGTTATAAAATTAAATAAATTAATTCAAAAAAAAAACTGAGAAAATTGTAGTGAATCTGACTAATATTATATGATGTAAGTGCGCTAAAAAAATTAAAAAGTTTATTTTTAATATTTTATAAGTATAGGTACAGCGAAATAATTTGTTTTCTAATTTTTAAAACTTCAACCAAACGTATAAGTATAATGAACATCCTTACTATATGGTTCTCGGAAAATAATTAAAATATTTAAAAGACTCATATTCAACATACATACATAGTTTTAGATATTATATAAAAATTTAATATATATATACTTACATTAAATTATTAAACTTTTAATAATATTTTATAATACGTCATTTAAAAATGATGTAATAAAATAGAATATACTGTATAATACATGAAGTAATTTTGATTTTAGATTTAATAATCAGGAAACTTATATTTCATTTACATTTTAGAAAATTTCTACTTATTTTCAAATGTATTTGTTTAAAGTAAATTTTAACTATTAACAAATTATGTGGTTATTGTCACCTTGGATTGGTTTTCCTAGTTTTAAAAAATAGTACATACAATGCTAGTAATTATAGTTTATTAATTGTTTCAATTAATTACTTTTAAACTCTCAAATAAGTACAATATATTTATAAATATTTAATTGAAAAGTTTTTAAATGCATTAGTTATGATTTATGAATGTCATGATGTAATCACTTATTTTTTTTTTTATGAACGTTTTTTGATCGGTATAGAAAAACACCTCTAAAAATGCATATACTTACCTAATCCTATACATAACTTTGAAATTTAGTTTTATTCAAAGAATTAGTTTTCTTATTTGATAATAGTAATTATTTATTTATAATATATATCGCTACACTGTACAAAAAATTGAGCAAGATAAATAAAATAATTAGCTTTTTTAATTCTATTAAAATAAAGTGAACAAATAATAGATTGAAAGTAAATTAGCCATTATTTACCATGGCTTTCTTTTTATAAATTTATTATACTTATATTGTATAATATATATATATTATATTATATTATATTGTATTATGTATATAATT
Source organism: Aphis craccivora (assembly GCA_009835225.1). Lineage (NCBI taxonomy): Eukaryota > Metazoa > Arthropoda > Insecta > Hemiptera > Aphididae > Aphis > Aphis craccivora. The sequence goes on from VUJU01001212.1 coordinate 42,975, forward strand.
GATTTATATATTATTTTATGTACATAAATGTCACTAATAAAGTTTTTTTTTCAGAAGTGTGACTAATTAATAAATTAAATAATAATTATATTCATAATTCATATTTCTAATGGTTCTTTGAAGTATATTGTATTTTAGTTGTATTGTAATTGTTCATATTTGTGACAAATGCAATAATTTTATAGCACTTAATTTAATTATATTAAATATTATATTACTTGGAATTTGTGATGTATTGTTGGTATTGTAGTCTGTACCGTCAAAAGTATCCTAGAAAAAATGTTATTATAAATATTATTACAAATTGTTATTTATATTAAATAAAAAAAAATCGTACATACCACTGTCATGTTTGAAACAGAATTTGTTTTTTGTAAGTCGACATGTTGATTCTGTCTTTTCTGGCTGTGAATCCGATGTATTGCTCTCAGCCATAGCTCTCTAAGACACAAAACAAATTTGAATTAAGATAGTTATAGTAACCATTTTATAACATCAAAAAACATGTATTTTATTACATTAGTACTACCCAATGCTGTATATAAAATATGGTTTATGTACTAATTAATTTTACATCAATGATTTATAAAAAGAAAAATATCATATTTTTAAACTAAAAAAGTATTAGATATAATCCAACCATGTGGTATAAGTACGAGTATATATTATGCGAATGACGTGATGCTATCTCTTCTTAAATCAAATCATAAAGCTCAAAAGAGTAAATCCGTGTTACTTCAACTATAAACAAAATATCAAAAATAAATAAATTGAATTCTCATCTCTATAATGTTTTTCGTTACTTAAAGCAAAATTCTTTAGACAATGTATTCTATATACGTCGGAACTCGGAATATTCATCAACCCGTTGTTGATATATCAATCTAAATAACCGTAAGTACCTACGTCGCATCGTAACGTGTACACAAACATTTTTCTTTACATTTAAACATAAAATATACGAGTCAGTCGGCTAAAACATGATTTATTCGTGGATTATCATCAGTCTGATATAACTTGAATATGCCTAGTTAACGATGCGGATTTGACTATTAATGATATATTTACATCACTTTAAAATGTATAATAGCAAAACACCAACATTAAAATATGATATAAATATACTCAGCCACTCAGGATTTAGAGTAAAATAAACTGGCAAAACGTACTTTTCTCAATATGATTTCTATAATATTTTGAGCGTTCCATGAGCATACAAAGATTTAACTAATATAATTCTGATTTTTTAAAATTGTTATTTTATCACGTAGTTATAACCGATGGTAAGAGAGATCCTTGTATCCATTTATATTTCTAAAATCTAAATAAAGTTATCCATGGTAGGAATAAATTAAATAAATATGAAAAAATGTTCATTTTTGAATGATATTTTTCATATTTTTAAATTCTTACTAACTCCGATATCTTCAGAATTTAAACTATGTGTAGATTATACATCGTTGTATTCAATAAAAAAATATTTTTTGAAATAATTCAGTATATAAATAATACAATAAAAATATGAATTTTCTTTTCTTTAGAATTTCCATATAACGTGCCCTATACATTTTCTTATAAATTAAAATAAATCTAATAAAAAATGAAACATAAATTAAATAAAAAGTATTTAATCAAACATATTATGGAATAGTATAGTGAGAAAAAAAATTAACTAAGTTACTTTTGTATATAATGATATTTCTATGAAGCTAAAAAGCATTTAATGAATAACTTAAGAATAAAATTATAACAGAGGAAATTATTTAGATTTAACTTAAACGCTCGAACGTACTAGTTAACCGTTTGAAGAAACTATTAAAGAGAACGATTCCAAGAAGTGGAGTCAGACAGAGAAGGATCGAGTACCATACCCCCCTCCTTTAAATTGTATCAATAGGATATATTTCACTTGTTCTCACTTTTCATTAATAAAAATAAAAATAAATAAATGCTCACGTTATTTAATAATGATTATTAACATTAAATCGCATTATTTTGGTTGCAATAAATAGATTTTGTTTTCAATTATTCCTCTCTAATACTTATTGTAACTATAATTATGAATTTATAGTTAAATGCTCATTATTCAATTGATGATACTCTTAAATATAAAAATATGTTTCAAAATTTAATCAGTTTATATTTAAAATTTTCTTTACTATCATTTAATCAATAACATAATACCTCTATTTCTTATTAGCAGACATTTTAAAAAAGGTACAAAAACATAATATAATAATAAACCTTAAATTGATATTGGGGTTAATTGTGTTTATATAATTATAAATTTATATTTATATCTATTATATTTTATATATTATAATAAAGTAAACATTATTCGATAATAAGTTATGAATTTTCTATATATGTATTGTATTTAAATTTTTTTTTTGTATATACAGTTAAAATATTAAATAGCAAAGGAAGCAAGACGTAATCAATTAAATAAATAAATTTATGATGTAATATGTAGATTCTAAAAGAGCTATTTTTAGACCTACCTACATTATATAGAGTTTTTTTATTGAGTACCTATATTTGTATTACTTTTGTACTTAAAATTTGAAAAAATTGTTTCTATAGGATTGTTATTGTAATATTATAATTTAAAATAATTTTAATTCAAATAAATACATATCTATATTATATTTACAATATATATTATATATATATATATATATATATATATATATATATATGAACAACTTTTGTAAAAGATTTTAAATTGACATAAATTAAATTAACAAACCTTGATAAAAAATAATTCGTATTGTGTTTTTAAATCGTTTATACTCAAATATTATATTAGGTTAGAGAATGTGATATGGCTATGACAGTTAAATAGAACAGATTTTGACATAGAGTGAACATTTTCAATAAAACTGTAATATGTTATAACAGCACTTTATTGCGTCGCGCATAACGTGTAAAACGTACATATATTATATCTAAAACGGTCTCAGCATACAAATTAATGTTTGTCTGGGATTGAATTTTAAACACGTGGACGGCGTTGGTATTTATATTATATAGTTACCGGTCGTGTATTAAGATGATCTATTTAAGGCATATTACGTCGCTTGCGTTCATTGTTAATCTTCACAAAAAGTAATGCAAACACATTATGAGTCACGATTATAAACTTTCAAAATTAATTATTTATTGTAATAGCTGTACACAATATGTACGTACCTATGTATTATTATGGTATTAAATGGCACCAGTAAATGCGATGTACAACAATACATTTATAATTATACGTTTCTGTGGGTCACTCAATAGCTGGTACTGGACATGCAGGAGATAATATAAGCCGTGGGTCAGTCATACCGAACGGCTCATTCAGTCGAATGTATCAGTCAATTGTGTTCATATATAATATGATAATATGGAATCCGATTTTGACGTTGTCAATGAATGCATTAGCAGAATCGAAGGACACCACTGAAATGGAACTGATATGCTTTCAGCTCAAAGATACTTTATTTATTTATTTCTCCCGAACCACTGAAGTTTAAGCATTTGTTATTCCGTTTGCCATCGAATTTATTATTTTAATCTAAAATTTCAAATTAGATTCTTATCAAAGATTTAATAACATAGTGTGTAATGTTTTTACAATGTTATTTTTCATTACGTACATATTATATGAATATTAATACATAATAAAACAGTTTAATTGAATTACTACATGTTGAATAAGAAATTGATTGATTTATTTATTATGTTCAATGTACATATTAAAACAGGGAAAAGTGTTGATTTTTTTAAATCGATAAGACTAAAATCGACGTTATATAGAAGCTATATTAATATTGCACATACCACAAACACACTTGCTCGAACCGACACAAAACGAAGCAACTTCAGTAAACATAGACAGCATCCTATCAAATTGTCCAGGTGAATTTAAATCTCTTTTTCGATACTGTCATTTTTAAACTAATTGAATGTGAGCATAAAAAATAACTCGTACACCTTAAACTTTCTCTCCGTAACTCATAATATTATAGAATACTATGGGCAATCCCATAAAAAAGGGGAAAATACAGTGGTCGTTTGCTTATCTAAAATTTAAAAAATTTAGATCATTATTATGTTAATTTAATATTACAGGTATGGGTACTATTATTTCATGACGAAATACCTCCAATTAGAAGGCCTCTTAGCTCATATTCTATTTTCGTACTAGTACCTATTATTATATTTATATTATTTTATTGATTAAGCTTATTATTTAGCTCAATAATTGATGACATAAATAAAAAGTTGTATTAAAAAAAAAAATAAAAATAATAAATGTAAGTCAACAACAAAAAATCATTAGAATATTATTTTTTTCTGATCATTTGCAAAACATTTAAAAAAAAAATTGAAATCAATTCAACTATAGTAATCGAAAAAGTTTTATACACACACATACGTAATCTCACTACGTAGTAGCTTGTTTTGGTTCGTTTGTGTACGAAATGATTTAGAAACATCAAACCAGAACTAATAGAAACAGAAACCATTATATAAACGAGTTTGTTACTTCTGATGCAATAACAAGAGATTTATTCCAAACTTCGATTATTATTTTTTTTTGCAATTGTCAGGTATCTATATATAATATAAAAGGAATACATAAATAATACATTCAATCTCTTGCTGGCTGGAGTATATCATAAGATACCACATTATTTGATGACATATTTATGACTTCCGATAGTGGAAACTGAAAACATACGACTATAATATTAATGATACTGTAATTTATTATTATGCATGTAAAAAAAAAATTAAAGTTTTCAGAATTTATAGGAAAAGTATTAAGTTAGTTTAAGTAAAGTAAAAAAAAAAAATAATACTATATTATCATAATATAACAATTTTCAATAAAATCTTATTTACACATCAAATGTGGTTCATCATGTTGAATCCATCCTTTATTTATTCCTGAATCAATGCCGAAAAATAATAGAGCTCTTCTTTTAAGAAATAGTTAAAATATTATTTATAGCTGTAAATATAATAATACTCGGAAAATTACTAAACTACCAATAGTAGTCAGCGGGTATACGAAATTTAAAAAAAGAAAATGTATAAGTAAATATTTACTTAGGTACTATAATTATTATGAAAACTCCATAAAGAAGTGTTGTTTTGGTTATAAAATTAACCTATCTAGCCCTAGCGTATTATGATTTTATTATGACAAAATATCATCAGCTGTTTTTCATTAAGCTAAAACTGTCATTTTTAATGTCCATCATCCTCCTTTCTTTACAAGAATCTCCGGTTATGGATATAACGATATATTTAATGCTACGTGTGCTAAAACGCTAATAACTACATATTGACAACTATGTAACGATAAAATAATGTGGAAGTCATAACATACTAAATATTATAGACTATAAACAGTAAGTAAGTAAGTCGGCTGTTAATGGTTAATATAGATAAATATTATATGTACGTTCAAGAGTTTTGATAACCAAAACATTTTTGTTAGCACATAACATTATTCTTATAATGTATAATAAAATGTTCAAGATTTAAAATATATTATTATAATACGTCGTGTTGTATTATTTTATGTTTGTCTTATGAATACAAATTTCCAATAATTCCGTGTGTATGTAAGTAATTAAGATTTGGTATGTGAAATATAGGTATTTGATGTTTAATAATATATTTACAATATATGGCCGAGCACATTTTTACGGTACAAAAAGAAGAGATTACACAACATTCCTATAACAACCCATACATTTTTTAACGAAACTTTTGGACGACATGTGGTAAACTTGTTAATAAAAACACGAAAAATGAAGGTGATATTTACTATAGAAAATAATAAAGTATACCGCGGTGGTAATTATATTTATTTAATTGATACACACGTTTTTTCTACTTCAACTAAAGTTGTAATATGATCAACAGCGCTATATATTGGTAGCTATAATATATACTCGTATGAATGTCTCCAACCTTACGATATTAATCCATCACGACATTAATAATGCATTAGTTTACCCCTTTTTCAACCCTAGAAATACCTGTCACTGGAAAATAAATTAATTGACTTGAGATAGATGTAGAAACCCATGGAGAATACCAAACAAAGAGCATTTATGCATGCCTATAATTTAAAACGTTTAATTTAAATGTTTTTAAACATAACTGATTTATCTGTCGCAGGTACGTATAATGAGATTGTTTTTTTTTTTTATTGAGGGTAGATATTACATTTCTGATTAGAAATTATCATTAAGATCATTAAACTATGATTAAATTATTACCATGTATATTGTATATACTTATTTATCGTTATACATAAAAATACGTATAAAATAGCTATGGGATAACGCGTGCCTACAGCTAATAAATAACTCGGACTTTGACAAGCATGTCTAAAAATATATTAAACATAAATAGTAAATTATATATAGTTAGCTCGTCTCTTCTAGATACCAATAGTAAACAAAAATCAAGTTTGAATAGTATTATAAAATCTACACGAACAACTATAATTTTGAAAGGTAATAGTAATCATAAAAATAATGATAACCGGAAACATATATAGAAAGTTTACTTATTGAAGCCAATATAATTATAATAAAAAAATAACAAATAGAAAAAAAATGAAAAACGTAGGTAGTCCCATAGACACGACGGATATCAATTGTGTTTTTAATTAATTTTAGCATTCAATAATATGAATTATTTAAGAGTTTGTAGGTAAATTAATGTAAAACGCTTATTTATCAATGAATTGTAGTCTCGTGACTAAGCATGTTAAACTAACAAATTGTCGAACTGTCGACGATGCATTATACAAATCTATTGACTCTATAGTTAAATATATTACATTTTTTACATAGGTATTATTTTTAAACGGTACAAGCAGTATAGAAAAGACAACTTTGTTGAAAGTACCTGGTTGACTTGTTTAAATTATTGAAGTTGAAATACATATACTATAAAATCAAATTATAGATCGATTTAGCTACATACTATATTTACTATAATGTTCACGTTATAATATAATTTATTAGTTTAAATACTAGAAAATTCTTAACCGGCAGAAAATCTAAAATGTAGTATTATGTTATTATATCATGCGCTACCGGTGTCTGATAAATAAACCTTGATATGCAAATATTATTGTTTTTTCTTCTTTAAACCGCGGTTTAAGATATCGTGCTTTAAACTTTTTAGTAACTCAATTTTTGATCATAGTGTATATTATGAAGTATTCAAATATTTACAAATCAATGTTTTGACATTTAAATGTTTGATCTATGTCAACTTCATTTTGTGTAACGATGTATAAGATATGACAAGTTCTTTATATTTTTTTAAGGTGACAGTTATTGAAGAATATAAAAAGATGAGGTCCTCTGGGAAACCTTTTTGGTACTCATTTACTTATTTAAAATTTTTTATACGGAATTGTATCATAAAAAACAATGTCGACATGCCTAAATCGATGCAGCTAAATATATATTGTTTATGAGAAAATTGATAGGTACTCATTTCTTATTACATATAAATATAGAATTAATATAGTAAAGTCATTAAACACAGTCAATAACTTAAAAAAAAAAACCATTCTAAAAATCCTTGTTTTTATTAAAGGAAATTGTATTGTGGTTCACACAACACACAAAGAATACATTATCAGAATAATATTGGATTAGACAACAAAACCAAATGCATCGTTAATCTTCAGTTTTTATTTAGAATATCATCAAAAGCGTTCGTAACAATGTCGTTATTATTATGATTATAATCATAACTAAGCGAAACTATTCCAATTAACTAAAATGGTTCCTAGATACTGATTTAGACTATACACAAGTCTACTGTACAAATGTAATAGCATTACTAGTGTCAAGTATCTATAATCTATATATCATGGTATATTATACTACGAACAATTAATATCATACTTAGTAAGAAAATGTTAAACGATAATGTATCGGTATTTGATATATTTCAATATATATATATTAACTCACATTTATAATATTTTTTTTTATTATTCCAAATTTATAAAATCTATTAAATATAAATGTATCTTAATCTCAAAACTTTTAAAAATAATATAAGCAAAACATTTTTATAATTATAACCTTAAAGATTTAATTAATACTTGACTTTTTATTAACGTTCACTTTCCCCACTTAAAAATAACAATAATATTGATGATAAACCCTTCAATATAATATTATACAAGATATTAAGTTACATTTTTAAAAAGTAATGATAAATAGAATAATTTTACAAGAAGTCAAAATATTCTATAACTAATAAGCACTATTTCAATTTATCATGATAGATACGTAGAATGTTCTAAGTTTACTAATATATATTTTATAACATTGTTAAAATAATTTAATGTAGCAACTAAAGTAAAGAGAAGTTACTAAACGTCCGTAACCATTAGCGTTTAATAGATCACTTGATGAAGACGGAATTCCATAGCTATTAAACTTCATTATTAATTAAAATATACGATTTGATTGTTTAACTAATATACTCGTAATTCAATCTTAAATATTAAACATAACAATATATTATATTATACTCAAATTTATTTGAAAATAAAGATATATTTTTCGTAAAAAATAAAAAATAAATGAAAAACACATAAATAAATAAAAACAATACGCTCGGGGTTCTTGAACAACTCTAATATTCAAATATTCATATACCGAAGAATAATATCAAACATTTGACGAACAATAATATGACATAATACGACTTAACTCACACACCCACAAATGTAAAAGTGTTTCGATGCACTACGAGTTACATTACTATATCGTCATTAGCCTATTGTATAGGTAAATATAAAATAAAGCCAGCCATAGATATATCATATATATATATATATATATAGGTACGTAATAGATATATATACGTAGTCTCTGAGTCGCATTAATCAAATCCCCACAGAGGGACAATGGGTATAAGAAAAATATCAGAAAGCGTTCAACAACAAGTCGTTACGACAATCCGGAATATTATAAAACTTTCACATATAATATACGCTTGCGATGGCCAATGAACAATGTTGTTTTTGAACTTTATTACGACCATACCCGGACGATCCTGCACCGCCAACCCCGACCATACGTCAATCCTTCGCGTACTTTACCATGCCGCGCACACGCGCGCCCGCGCAAATGCATATAATGTATATGATATACACCGCAGAGCAGACGAACACCCGTTGTATATATTATATATTTCTTAAGCCTTTGCCTTTGTCGCAGAGACGTATATGCGAGTAGGGAGTTAATGTGAATATGTGCGTTTTTGTGATTTGGTTTTCGCACACAACGATATCTTTTCGCGCGATGCACGTGACGTGCATTTTTATTGTCCACTCGGCTTTTAACGGCCACCGACATTGTATATAGTCGGAATATTGTTTTCCCCGTCTCATCCTTTATTATATATATATATATACGTACCATCATCATACACCATATTACTACATGATGATGCGCCCTCTTCTATTTCAAACATCCGACGGGAGTGAGACGGTATTATGGCTTTTCAAGTATGTGTGTATACTAATGAAATCTAACAACAAGACCGGCACACCAGAATGCTGAAAACAAGGCGAATTTACGACTGCAGCTCTGCGTGTTATATATACGTCAACACATCATAGTATAACCGAAATCCCAAGTAGGTGCAAGTACGAGTACATTTAAACATATGACTGCGGAATGTGTAATATTTTTATATTTTATACGAAGCAATAGGTACTTTTTGCAGAATGCAAACCTACAAATAATGTTTACCTGCCAATGTACCTATAAATCTATATAAATTATATAAACTACATAAATTAATACACACACCCAGCCACACATACATATTATGTACATAATATATATTATACGTGCGTATATGATGAATTAATAAAAAGAGTTTAAATGATTTAATATTTTTATATGATGGATATTTTATTTTGAAAATCTATTACATAAGTAACATAGTACAGTATAGTATAGTAGACCCATAAAACTGAATTTTTATAGGTCGTGTAATTTAATTTCCGAGCAATGAAAATAATTTTCTTATATTTATGTAGCTATAAATGCCAATAAATATCAACACATCACAATAATATGTGTAAACTTTAAGTGTCACATTTTTCAATAACGCACTAATACTAAGTGAGTGTGTTAAATAGTTAAGTCATTATAACAAGTGTAGCGAGACATGTGAGGTCACGCGGAGGAAGATACCTAAAGGTACCTAGATCATTATTAACAGCTAAATAGAGTTAAATTAACTTTGTAGTGCACTGATTGAGACATAAATTGTTGGGCGCATGTGTTGTACAAAGAAAAAAACAATATGGAATAATTCCTGTGTACTGTCCAACTACATTTACCTAACCTAATCTACTACAGGATATAGTGTAATAGACACTAAAAATGAAAAGCATAATTATTGGATAATACATACATAAAAACAGCTATACATATAGCTTAAATTATAAATATATTTTTTTAATTATATTTTTAAACACGCAATAATTAAATAAATGTTAAAAATAGTTAAAATATTATTATAATGTTATGATATATTTAGGTCGAGAGTTATAATGTTTTTCATCCTATATAGTTACATATTATGTGGATGTATAAAATTAAAACTTACTATTTATAGTAATATAGTACAAAATAATTTTTAGGAATAATAATAATAATACATTTATATATTTTATTTATTATTGCTTTTAAGATTCCCCGATTTAATCGTCCAAAGGTAAATATCATTTATAATATAAATAAATAATGTTTTATCAATAGGAATAAAAGGTAACAATTTATAGGTATAATAATAATAATAAATACATAAATAAAAATAACAATAAGTTATAATTAGTAATAGTGAATAAAATATGTAGCTTTGTGTATTTATATTACATATTATAAACTTCTTTTTAAATAATAATTATGAAATAAATACTAATATAATATTATGTTTGCGTCGAAATACATATAACGGTATTATTTATATCAAAGGCTAAACAATAATACAACATGAAATTATAAAGGAATTATTTCTTTACAAGCCCATTTCTATATGTGCATAAAGACATTTATAAACATTTAAAATGAAATAATAGTAAAATCAGCGAAGTGTACCTATTTGGAATTCCATAAAAAACCTTTAAGACTGTTAAACGTATACACACGTAAATGTTTTTACTTCTATGTCAACTGTTCCATATAATACATACTTGACTGTCAGTTTTACGTTGTTTAAAGATTAAACTCGCAAAAAAAATATATTACATACATTATTATCATATTTATAAAGTTTAAATCATTTTTTATTACAAGTTTTCTTGAATATTTCATAAATCAATAAAACATTAGTTTTTTATATTATGCATAATTCGATTTGACAATTTAATGTTAACTTGACTTATAATACTAAATAATATAATGACAAAGAAACAAAGTTTTTCAATTTGAAAATAAATAAAAATTACTATTCAAAATAGCTTTAAACGTTTAAACACAAGTTCATATAATTAAATATGTACCTTTTGTATATATTTCCTACCTATAGTAAAAATGACTTAAATAAATATGAACATTAATTATAGTTACAATACAATGTTTCAATTAAATAATATTAACCTTAGGAAAAAATAACTATGTTATATCATTATGTATAAGATTCTTACTATGCTCATATTATCCTTAAATATTGCAGTTCGACACAACAATGTAATGATATACTAGAAGGCCTCATAGTATACAAGAAAGGTTTATAATAGTTAACTAAATCATATTAATGCCTTGTTATTTAATTATATATATTATAAAAATTACATTATAAAAACGTGCACTATTATAAATTATAATTATCTGACCTTTATTTGGCAAGATGTAATCCGACTAAATGTACTCCCGATAAAACAAAGATCACTTACACAAAGTTGAAGAGCTATTTATACTTAAGTATAGAATGTGTGAATTTATTTGTATAACTAAATTTAATTTAGTAAAGAAATAAACATTTAGTATTATGTAGTAAAATAGTAGTAAATTATATATTTTAGTTAAGGTACAGTGTCATAAATCGTAGGTAATTGGTTTATTAATTCATAAATATAAAAATACTATTTTTTACGTGATAATTTTACTGTTGAAGGTATGTAATTTAAATAGAAAAATATTATTATTTACTGGTTATTACATCACTGTAATGCACTTCAGTAAAAAAAACTTAAGGTTAAGAATAAGTATACGAATACACATGTAAAGGTATATTTTCACTAAAAATAATATAATATTATGATCAATATTTCACATTTAATTGCTGTACACGTATACTACGCATAACACAGATACAAAATAATAATATAAAATTTATTATAAATAGGGAACTTAAGTATTTAAAAAATTGTGCATGTGTATTTTTAATTCGAGAATTTCAGAAACAGAAAACTGTACATTATTTTTTAGTATTTTTAATAAAACTTCATGTTTGATTGTACTTAATAGTGACATTACATTTTCATATCAAATTATGTGCACGTGTAACCGATCCATTACTGAAAGTTTAGTGTCACGTGCTCATTGTAAAATCCAATACTATAGTTAACATGAGTAATTTGACTCCTCTGGTTGTCAACGTGTAATACGATCATATGGTTTTTAAATATGCTGTTAGAATGGTAAACATCTCCTGTATAGGTCATTCAGCTAGTTGTTTGATTTTGGTTGATGTATTCCGTTCTCGAACCAACAATACAGAATAGGAATACATAAATGACCAGATGTAAGAATAACGGAATTTTCAGATAAAACCCGTAGGAAAAGGGTATGAGTTGTGGAGATATATTTTTTTTTGTTATTGCATATGAGGCATATACGTGGAGAATAAATCTAAAACGAAATGACAAGGGAAGAGTCAGAGTACGGTTAATAATGCATTGATAAATACTAGACCGTAGAATAGATATGAGTATTGAAAAAAAAATGTTGAATGGACTGTCGCTAACTCAACAATGGCAATGATCAAAATAATCATGAGGATTCGAGGGAAAATATTGAAGTTCGTCTCCACTTGTCGTGATAGGTTTGTATGTGGTTATAGTAATAATTTATGGTTATATTTCGACCTATTTCACGTTCCATGTCAAATATATGAAGTTGAAATTTTTTATAACTCACATTTTAAAATATTTCTGAATCTGTTCTATTGATATTTAACAAGTTAATTTATCATAAATGTGCTAAAAAAATCATTCAATGAAAAAAAATATAATTGTAACTAATATTAATAAACAAACCGTAAACAATTCATCAAATAGTCGAAAATAATTGATAATTAAAATTTAATGTCTAAAGTTAATTTGAATATTAATGAATATACAAAATTATATAAAAAAAAAAATCATCATGATAAACTATTGTACTTGAATTTTCAATTCAAGTAAATCACGATAGTGAATAATACATAAACTATATAATAATTTAAGAAAATATATTACAATATTATACACTCCTTTATTATTCATTAAAATATTTAATTTATTTTAATAATTATTAACATATAAGTACGTCAAACCACAATGAATTTTTTAATTAATATTTTTAAAAATACCATAGTGCATATACTATCAATCATATTATAAGTAAATAGTACAGTTAAACATATTTAATAAAATCTATTAAATGACAAGTAATTCAGTATACTATTTTGTAAATAATGACGAAATTTACATTTTACCAATAAGTAAAAATCAATAAATGTTAATAAAATTAATAAATAATGTATTGAACATAAATGATCATAGTACCATAGTGCTCCCTTCTCAAATAAGCATATTACATAACATAATCAACTTGATAATCGCTTATTATAGTTAAGATATTTTGCGTGTTTGTTGTATAATTGAATATAACAATTTGAATAGTCACCGAATTCAGTTGTGTTGAAGATAGAGTAGCGATCTAGACTTACCAACGATTCCTTGAGGTTAAGATGCACAATTATTCACAAACATAATGTAGAACGATAGAAATGTAAACAACTGATTACATAAGTGCAAAATCCATTAAATTATATTATTTTTAAATTTAAATTTGCTGTTAAATACAGTCTGGAGTGTGGTTTAGATATTTTTAATTATTGTTTAATGATGAAGCATAATAGTATTAATACATAGATTGTAGGTGTAGGTGTAATATTGTAAAACATGTATCTTATGATTGAAACTAGGATTTTAAAGCATATAAAGCAATTAAAAAAGCAAAAAAAAAAACATGACTAAAAATTAATACCATTTTAAATCATTGTATCACATGTATCATCTCTACATATCTACTGAATTATTTGGTGCATACTTCATACAAGAGGTTTTAAATTACAAAACTAAATCTTAAATTTTAAAATGGTCGATAACGATATTATAGGCATACTGACTGTATAAATACTGCTTACTATAATATGAAGATCGATAATTTATATACCTACGTTTAAACGTTTAATACATTAAATAAAAACGCCGATAACGAAAACAATAATCCAATACCTAAAACGAATTCTGGGTTTTCACATTTCTTATTAATTCAATTTTTTATTATTAGTATTGTATCATAATAAACGTATAACAATTCTACAGTTGAAATAAATGAAAAAGCATTAACATAATAAAAAACCGAAAACAAAGCAAAAATGAAGTGGTTTATTTGGAATTAAAATGACGTGAAACGAATTTATATATAAAAATTAAAATTTTATCTCCTATATATAAAAAGAAGTATATGCTTTATCATATGCATAATCTGAACCCTATACATATGATCTATTGATTTACTGTTTTTTAATGATTATGGTTCGATATAACATTTTATTGCGAAAAATTAATAATTTTACAGTATACAATGCATGCATCTAAAGATAATAATAGCAAAATAAACTTTACTTTTTTAAATGAAAACAACAACGCTTTTAAATAGATTCTGATAGAATTTTTTTTTCTGAAAATGCTAATGGTAAAATTATCAATTTTAATTTTATGATTAATAATTTTGCTGATAGTACTTAATTTAAGATTGCGTATTAAAATTAAAATAATAAACTGTTTTTACAAACTATTTTGTATAGTCATTTAGTCCATAATTGAATATACTTTTTGTATGTATATCATTAAGTTACTAGTTAAGTGTATTAAAAGATGAAATAGCATCGCAAGATAATAATACCTAATAATAAAAAAAAATGTATAAAGCTCTTGTTAATTAAATGTATTTAAATTATTTCAGTTAAAACTATTAATGAATATTGAATTTAATTAACTTTTAAGGATCGTTATACTAAAACTAGCGAAACGAAGTTGATAATTTTTAGAAAAAAAAGCTCATTCAGATTCCATTGAAAAATATAGTTGTTACCGTCTAAATAGTTAAGTTTATTTTAAAATATTAAGTGAATAAAAATTTTTTTATTGTGAAAAAGTGCCAGTTAAAATAAAGAAAATCGTGTTTTTCGTTTTATCTTCGATCGCCATATTATCATTAAAATATCATGCGTACAACGTCATAAGAACAATTTGTATATTAAAATACATTTTAGATCTATTAAATTAATTTAATATTTTTATTTTAGAGAATCGTAAAAAATGTTCAGTTCATTCCCCTTACAATAATATATATATTAAAAATAATAGATTTTCAAGAATCAAAATATAGATGTTGCAGCTGCCGCTGGCATGTGTAACATCCTGCACTAAAATACATACTACGAAATGTCACTTTTATTTTCAATAAAAATATTCAAATAAATGCACTTCACTTTACCTAGTATTAAAATATAGTAAGTATGTGGTATATTATCATCCTAGCAGTATATGAAAAATAATAAATAAGACATTGACTGTTTTTATAGTTTATACTTTATAAATACGATATGCTGATAAAATGATATTATATTAATTTTGTTAAATTCGAATTCTGATTATTTAAATAAGTATTTTAAACTAAATGTATCATTTAGGAAATTATGTTAAAAATGAGGTAAATTTTATAGAAAAAAAAAATTGTGAACTATGGATACATAATAATACTATACCTACATATTAAATATAGAATTATTAACTAAAAGCTACTAACGAGGCCTTATTGTTCCACATTCATCTGTAAACAAATACTCTTTATCAGTTATTAAAAGGGCAAATGGTTAAAGGAGGGTGATTAAGAAGGTGTTCATACTTAACAGAAAAAAAAAATATATTGGGTTGATTTTGAAGCAGAATTATAACACTAATTATATAAACAATATGGGTAAGTGAAGTGGATACCGCTACTGTACAGTACATTTTGAGTGGGTCTCACTGTGATGGATGTGTTAAATTTGAATTCAATAATAATATAATTGTAAACGAAAAACAATACTGAGCGGAAATGGCCAATCACTCTCTATTATTAAATATATATTGTAATATTTCTATTAAAGTTTAATTTCAATTTTATTTGTTTTTTTTTTATATATAATTCTTAGTTTTATTCTCTTTAAAGTACAAACTAGATCCAATTTACAATCCAAAAACACCCTTAAAGCATTTTTCGACTTTTTATCATTTATATATAGGTACAAGGTATACATAAAAAAATACACAAACACTATTATAAAATCAATACATTCATTACTCAGAATCTAAAATAACTCATAAATCTTTTAGTAGAATAGTTGAATAGCTTTGCTTATATTATATCATTTCGATGATAATAATATTATAATATTATTATATTGTACATATATGTTAATATGACCATTAACCATTGATCAATAAAAAAAAAGACTACTACTTTATATTTCAACAATACAATTTATATTTACATCCTTATTATATTAATTATACATTTAATGTTATACTTGAGTCTGAGTCAAGCTTAAAAATTAAACATAGTTAGGTACATACTGATTAATATTGTTAGTTATTATTATTATTTTTTTTTACCGAAAACTAATGGTTTTTATAATAACTTTGTAATTACTTATCTGAAAGATTATACTTTGATTTTCGTCAAATATAAATAGTACGATGTTTTGAAATAAAATATTTCGATATTGGACCTCTTCGTATATTGAATCCGAACTTCCTAATTAGTCAGCGTTAAAATACAATTTTAAAAAAACGAATATAAAAGGATAGTTCAAGGGGGAAAAATGTGGAATTAATTTGATTCACGCACGCAGTCCACGTAAAGTAATTTAAATTGAAATTCTCCGTAGATAGAGTTTACAGGATGCCTTCGTGTACTGTAATCCTACATTTAGATGAAAGGAAGAAAAGTTTGTTTTTTTTTAATTTTTAAAGTATTTTATAAATTCATTATAAAACTTCCGATAAAAGTTAAATATTTTAAATTATTTATTATTGGAAGACATAATTTGTTTAATTGATAGTGATAAAACAATTTTATTTATTATTAAGATAGCTAAGAATTAGAAAACAGTGATAATCGTTTCCAATACCATATACATTTTTAACGGCCTTCATATAAATACTACTCAAAGATATATTTATTAACAAAATATTAATAGATATCGATTTAATAATAATGATCAAACATAATATGCGTAATACGTTTTGATTTTAACATTATCAGTGTTGATTACTTCAATGAATATTGTTAATAATACAGATGCCTTATAGAGGCTATGATGATTAAAATCTAAAATTGTAAAGTTTGTTAAAAGCTGTAATGAAAGAAGATTTACAAATCATATTTCAAAATGAAGATAATTTAAGCAATTCATTGCTGTTTTTCTTTAAAAATCATTCAAGATTGTTTCATTAAAATACAATAATAATTAATGTTATGAGATAAAGAATAACGTTAGGTTAGGTAATCATATTTTTTTAACTTATTGGTTAGAAAATTAAAAAATGTTATTTGGTTTTTATTTAACTGTCTCGAATAATATGAACAAATACTATGAAATGGAGTTGCATATTTATAATTTAATTGGTAACCTAACAGTAGGTACATTTTATATTTAGCGTTAACCTTGGCAAATAATAAAACTAATATAAATTAATAATTAATATCGTACAGATATTGAGTCACTTTTGGAAAATGGAAATATTAATTTTTTTCCTCTACTAGCACGTAGAAAGCTTATCAAAAACAATATCAATTATATAAATATATATATATATATATATATTTTAATTTACTATGTGTATTTTGTCACTACTTACCTATTCTATATAAGTCCACTTATATTAGTTTATTATTACTCATCTTCTATACTTCTTCAAATTTATGTATTTTTCCTAATACACATTCAAATAATAATAATAATACTTAACACCGTCATAAATGTGAATTATATACCTAAGCTTATAATATTACTAACCAAATTAACATCAATTTATGTTATAGTGTACCTATATATTTACCAAAGTGCGTTACGGTAAAATGAATAAACATATTATCAAGAATAATTGCTATCTTCTAAACAAGATAATTTTAATACATTTATAAGCTACAAGCTACTAACACTTGGTGAATTAAAAAAATCAAAAATAATATTTTAAAAATAACAGTGCCGAGGTAATTTTCAGTTTATTGGAACGAAAATTGTTGTAAAGACAAGGGAGGTAAAGCCAAGAAGGTAGTAGGATTTCATACTTACGATTTTGCTAATTATCATGCATAATTATATGATCTAATTAAATAATATTAAAATATGTAATGTTCATTTTTTAAAAAATGAAAAACTAAGTAAGTAGGTATTAATTTTATCACGTATTTACTAACTTTTAACATGATAATGAAGTATACCTATATCAATCCTACTGATTTTAATAAACTTATTTCCAGTGCACCTAACACGCTTAAACGCTTTAAAATAGAAAAAAACACAATACGCCATAAGGTAAAATATTTACTTAATTTTAGTAAAACGTTTATAAACAAGATATTTTTATTGTAATTTGTACTTCAGAAACAAGTTACTATTCAACTAAATTATATTATATTTTAATTAAAAATAATATGTATATACAACTATTGAGAAAAAAAAAATAATAAAAATAGTCATAGCAAATAAATTAGTAAACTATAAAGTTGATGATAAAAAAATAAAAAAATGTCTGTTGATACAATTTAAACAGCATAATTTTTAATTCAGTTTGGCTTAAAACACTGGAATCAATGTTTTAATAAATCACACAGCTGATACAATATTGTTTTATATTAAATTCATTGGCAATTTTTATAACTAATATTCAATAAAATTATTTAGTAGATTAAAATGGCTGAAGATAACATATCAAATAGCAGTGAATCAGTTATTTCGACTTTCGGTATTTACGGATACGTCATTTATGATTATACAGTGTTAATGTACATTAAATAACACATCGCTTGATATTTTTTTCTTTTAGAAATAAAGAATGATCTTCAAAAAATTATTGTGGACGCATTTTCATTGTTTACAAATGAAAATATTAACACGATACCAACTACTGATCTAGGCAAGGTTATTCGTCATATAGGTACGCATCATGTTAGACAAATTAACGAGTTACAAATATATTATAATCCCTAATATAGGTTTATTAAGTTAATTAAATTAAATTATATTAAATGAATTAATGATTATTAAAAAAATATGTTCAACGTTCATATACTAGTATTTTTTTAAGTATCATTACTCAAGATACCCAGTTCATATACGTATATACTCTCGTATATTATGTGTATGTTATAATCAGGATAATCGTACATTTTAATTCACTTAATATTTTAGTAGTTATGCACTCATACAGTATACACATTAACACACTCATGCAGAATATAGTTGGAGAAATAGACAATATAATATATACTAGCTACGAGACAGTGATCAGACAATTGTTTATTTCTCCAATTGCACTTTTATAAATATATAGTCACTGATATGGGTACCTAGGTATTTAACTTTTCACGTAGTGTAGTACACTTAATAAGTGAACAGAGGACAACGGACGTAAAAAACCGAAAAAATAACTACCTACCATGCGTATTTTCCATTATATTATTATTTAACTATTATATTGGTGGGCACGTGAATATAGGATACCTGCATGGGACCGTTTGACGTGAACTTTGTAAGGGGAATGGGGGTGGGGGCAAGGGAAAAAACACACTGGCGCCACAAAATAATTTCGTGACGTCGAGTGCTTGGTGGGAAAAAGAAAAAACCTCGGTCGACCCGTCCATTGAAATAACAAAGACCGTCGTTTATCGACGTAGAGCGATCGATTTCAGTGATAGATGTTTACATCAAAGTCCTGCAGCAAACTGCAAAAAAAAAGAAATTCACAAAACCAATATAGATCTTCTGCTCTGTACCACTATAAATATCAAAACACGTCCCAGGGTGAGATCTTTGATTTATCAAAGCCCCGACGTTTGTGATGATTCATGGACGAAATATATTACGCAATATTATATCAATTCTTAATGATTAAAACTGTTTTAAATTTAATTTTGTGAAATCCAAAAGGTTGGGATGGGCGATTCACCATCCCATGTGGTAAACGAGATGAAATGATAATTCCATATGATCTAATATCATTATCCATGTGTATTAAGCCTTAATATTATTTCTGTTCGATTGGACTTCGTAAACGAATGGACTTGCAACAGTAGATATAGTATCGCATAATTATTATATCCCCTATTATTATACCTAACCTAACCCCCTAGTGTTAGTGGAGAGGGATGGTAATATATAATTATTTAATAACAAATAAGTAATGGTGTAAAATAACACTTTTAATTATATACACTAATCAAAGTTATCTTCTAAAATTGAAGTATGTCAATTAGTAGATAACCGTGGCATTCATTGGTGGTACTAACAAATGAAATTTCAGGAAATTTTAAAATAATGTACCAATGTGATGTGTACCTACCTACCGGTCAACGCAATAATATATCGGCAAATATCTAATTATTGTATTTTGAATATTAGATTCTGAACGAAGTGATGAATGTATTGATTTTACAATGATGTGTGTTTTTTTTTTTTTGTTTTTTTTTGTGTCTGTGTACAGCATAACTAGTCGAAATAATGCTCCAATTTCAAACTATGGGGGTGGTTTCCGATGTAAAAGTGAATATCCTTGATACATTATAGAGGTAAAAAGCTAACATTTTCCAACAGTTTTCAAAAAAATCGAGAAAAACAAAATAAAAAATGACGGAAAAACGGGAATTTTTACGCAAAACCAGTTTTCGACCAAATCGATTTTTTTTTTATGGTTGTAATTCAAAAACTAATCACTGAAATTACTTGAAA
>VUJU01001213.1:0-64308 GCA_009835225.1 Aphis craccivora
GCCGCAGCAGATGTAGTTTTCATACGTTTTATAGACTAATAAGCTATCGATAGTTATATCAGTCGATAAATTATCGGTCAGTTATAATACTAGTTATAATTAAATTATATTATCAATGGTAATAATGTTTATAAGCAATAAAAACCATTTACCAAAAACTAGTAAGGATTTGCAACATTTTGAAGCTGCAGCAGCAGGCTGTATGCCTGTATAGAAATATTGTGTTATCACTTATCACTTAATATTTATCATTCCAAATATTACATTTGTGTAATGTGATTACCTATTTACTTAACTTTTTATTGTTAAATATGTACCTATTATTATTTTTTAAATTTTTAGTTAATATAGGCCCCCAATGTTTATAGTGCACAGGGCCCCTATTTCACTAAATCAGGGTCTGCATACCGGGTTATCGGTTAGGCGCGTACGACCCGGTCGTATTCATATTTATACCGTATATAATATGCATGTATGTAATGTAACGCGTATATTATATTGTACATAAACATAATACATTATACAGGCATTTTAAGTGTCTACGCGTCTCGTTGTTGTATCGACGACTCTGTACAGCGAAGACCACCTCCGCCGCATAACATCACATCATCGTGACGTTTATATGGAAAATATATTATAATCGCCGCGCATATAGGCACGCATTTCGACGAACACGTATAATAAAATATAAAAATAATAATAATACGCGTGAATAAAATATTATGTACGGCATATATATATAATGTAGTACGCACTATTGTATGCGAAGGCACCGTACATAATATAGATACAATATAACGATATATAGGTACTCGTTGTCGCAAATCCGCCCCTGTGTTGTGCGGCATATCGAATACAATTAAGTTCGATAAAAACGCGGCCATTAATATATCTTTGTCCCCGACGAGCAGCATCATCAGTAACAGCGTGTATACGTATATATTGTAGTATATGATGTGATATTCGAGTGTGATTTTTATTTCACAATTTTCCACTACATTCAACCCTGTGTGTTTGTGCGCGAGAGAAAATTCTCGGGGACCGGTTTGTCGCAGCGATTCATTGTGCTTGTGCAAAAAATAAAATTACACACGCATTATAATAATAACTATTGGACGAGAAAAAATGCCTTTTCGGCTGCGAGTCCCGGCATGCGTGTGTATAGGTACACTATACATATTATTATACGATACAATAATAAAAATGACGGTACAACAATGGCAGAACGACGGCGGCGGCGCTCCGTGGCAATATCATTCGACAAACACACACAAACGCGCGCGCGTGTGCAACAATATAATTTAATATTATATATATATATATTATCGATATAATGTACGGAGGCGACTGCGGGCGACGGGGTAGTAGCGATTTAATGAAGTGGTAAAAGCAATATAACGCACGTTAACTGGTATACATATATATATATAAACGGAACCCGTCATTATATTCAACAGTACCTACCTACATGTTTATACGCTGGACATTTCGCCCTTCAGTTTATCAATATAGCATATACAGAGCGATACGCCGAGAATGACCACCCCATTTTTCTTCAATGATACATATTTATTCAAATGTAAAAATTCCTCGATTTTAAACATCTTAAGTGGTTTCTGCAGGTAACAATAATTGGATCTAGTATTCTGGTCGGTATACTTGCATTTTTTGATACCGATGCCTGTAAAGTTCAAATTTTCACAAAATCACAAAACTTTACAACCTATACAAGTATATAACAAATATTTTGTAAAGCCTTTGTGAAATCTTCGATTTTTATAGCTAGGAATCACGCGATATTACTCGTAAGTAAATAATATTGTACTGGAAGTCTTGAACTATTTAAATCTATAAAATATACAATCTCAATCATTTTTATATATTATAGGTAAATTATTTTGATTTTATTTAAAAACATTATTCGTTTAAAACGTTTACGTATATTATGATGATTCATAATATAAAATATAATTTACGAATCTTAGGTTCTATGCGTTATGATATTTTTAAAATATATGAAGATTGATTTCAAGATATTATTTATACTCATGCGATTTATCGACTAAATAATTTATACTGAATAAAATCGAAAGGGGTGATCAATTCGCACTTTTGTAAAACAGAGGTTTTTATCGTCATTCTTTAAGTGGTACAAAAAAATCTCACGGATTCGAAAATATGATCTTAACACATTCCAAAATTCGGAATTTGAATAAATTCATTATCACATTGAGAAATGAGCCGGGTGAATCACTCTGTATATAATAATATGTATACGAGACGAGACGAGCATTATTATTACATAAAAGGTTTTTTCTCCGTACATACCAAGTTATATGTATAACAAAATAATATAATATCGATGACGATTCTTTTGTAGAACTGCCGATTTATATATTATAATATACTGGCTGAACGGTCTCCCGCTGTATACGATGCAGTTGCGCCTGTACGTCGTCGCCGTACATATAATATACATATATTATAGTAACACACGACGACACACGCACACTATGCTATATTACTGTACATAATAATTTATAAACGTTATTTCACGCGTACAATATAATAATGTGTTATTTTTGTGTTGCGACAAAAAGGTCCGACCGCGCGCACACCGAACGGCGGCGGCGGCGGCGGAGGAGGAGGAGCAGCAGCAAAGAATGAGAGTATTATTATAATAGTTCGAATCGGCAGTTCATTACACATCGATTGTCATTATACCTATTATATTATATTCTGCAGACACCGCGCGAGTCCACTGGCAGTTTTTCCACACGAACTAATCCCTTGTGCGCGAGTTTTGGACACTGTGCTCAGCACTTCGGCGTATTATCATATTATATGGCATCACACGCGTACCGACGTTTTATTTTTACAAATAAATCGTCGTCTCGACGAGTATATTTTTCTTCTCCTTTTTTTTTTCCACTAAAAATCGATGGCTCTTTTTCGAGAATAAAAAAATAATATAAAATACCATATAATATACTCCGTCCATATTATTACAGTGCGCGTGTCCCTCCCGCTCGTTGTTTGCGACCGATGGCCGTGTGATTTGCACGCGTTAGAAACGGACCGTTACACACGCGCGACGCGCATTATTATTATTATGTGCATCATAACATAGTCTACTGCTGCAATATCGCATACACAATAATATTATTATAATATATTACATTGACAACGCGCTGCCGCCATCGACTCTCCGAGACGCCAACTTACTGTCCTGTTGCCGCGGGTTGGCGCCCTAGTAAAAAAAAAACGTAAAACACAAAATTATTATTGTATATTTTTTGCGGTTCCTTTCGTTGCGACGCAAACGAGAATTCAATAAACTAACAATAGCGCTTATTTACAACACACGCACACTGCTTGTGGAGAGTACGCGGGGGTTACAGTATACTCGTAATCCTCACTTCTTACAAAAAAAATCTTATTTACCATCATTATATATTATAAATTCACAAAGTAGACTAATTGATAATCGTTTTCAATAATATGATGTATATAATATAAATCTTGAAATTACAATAAAATCGAAGATTTCAGTTTTTTTTTTTTAACATTGCTAAATTACTGTCCGTAATTGATTAATCAATTATTACTAAGTCTGTTACGACCTGTAGAGGATGTAAATGGTTCGGTTAATTAATACATTAATGTATGTACAACACACAAACAAATAAATATGAACAATAAATGATGATGTAAAAAGGAAAATAGTTTTTATATTATTATATTTTTAATTTTCAAAATTTACTGTGAATTGAGAAAATAATTATAAGAAATAGTGTCATCATTTTTTTTTTTATTAATCACAAAAAATGGCTCAAAAAATATAACGTTAGTATCTACTGTAGAATGATTATTCTGAGAGGTAAATTTCACTAATACAGGACATAGGTACCTATGCATAGAAAATAACAAATACTACTGCGTAAAAATAGTGCGTTTTTAGTGAGGGAGTAAACAAATTTAATTGGAAATATATATTATTGTTACATATTGTATTGGCTATACAGATGTGTTCTAATACTATAATAGGTATAAATGTATAATATCTATAAACTATTGTGAAATAATTATATTAATTAATAATTATAACGTATACGACTAAAAGTTAAGCATTGTTTCATGGACTATAATTATTTTAACTGTAGAATATACCTAAGCGGCTTAGCACGATAGTTGATAATATACATATTTCCTCCGTTAATATTTAAGTTTAGATCAATATTTCGAAATAGTGTACAACATGCTCATTTCTTAGATTCTGAACTCGTAAGTCATGATTGAATGTTATGTATGTTTTTCTGTATATAATTTAAACGTTTTTAAATCACTAACTTTTAAGAACATGTTATTTTCAAAAGGGGTGTAACCTTTTTTCATTTCGTGTTTGCTGGGGGGTATTACATCGTTATTAGAGGTGAACACTACTGTAGAGTAGGCCGTTGGACTCTTCAGGAAATATTACACAACAGCATATAATAATAATACAGATGGATATATTACTGTTAAAACCAACGAAGATTCGATATGTGAGCTTCAAATCATAAAATAAATCCGAGAAAAAAATAATCTTATTACATTAAAGTATTAAACCATTTATGAGAAGTGATGAAATCAAAAACACACAAACGAGTTTCAGGTACAATAAAGTATGAAATGAGTTGTGTCTGTAATGTGTATGTGAAGTGTATATTATGATGTATTTACTATTTATAGAGGGCACGACGTGCAGTCACGAATTGTCGCGGAAACACATACAGCTCGCAAATTTATGGGCGTTCAAGATCTAACGTGTAATGCGCACGTATTGGATATTATTAATTATTATGTGTTTATCTGATAGGTAACCATATATGTATAGTTGTACCGGCTAAGATTATGAAAAAAAAAAAAAAATCGAACAGGCCTAAAAATATAATAAGCCGTTTACGGTGTCGAACGGTTAATAGGATAATCACACGCGCACGTCTAACGAGTATATTATTATTATTATATATTAATTTATGTTTACACTCCTTACGTGCTCATATATAAAATTATACAAACGTGAGAGATGATTTGTGTCGGCCGACTGCGTATATTATGTATATATATGTACACTATGCATACAGAAAACGTATTTGGGTCGGAGATAAATAATTATTGCGTATATAATAATATTATATGGATTGCAAGACGATTATAATACGCGTATAGTCTCTGCTAAAGACATTTTAGATTGGCACAGAGCACATCCTCACGCAAGTGAAAAAATTCTCCAGTTGCTTTCCTCGCTTTTACTCATAATGCCGTATTTAAAATCCCACAACTGCAAATGGTGTGTTATAATAGCCACAATTGATACACACAGTGAAAGTTCACTAACAGATACCTCTAAACAGGGGCTTTTTTGGGGGAGGGTGGGGAACTACAAACTCTCGCAATACACACATTAAAATAATGATACATAATAAGCAATGTTCATAAGTGTATGAGAAATAACAATTGTCGCTTAACTACTGTAATCATAATATTTTGGAAAACAATACGAAACATCTAAAAAATTATTCGGTACGCTTAATATACTGCACAACATTTAATAACAACTAAACGTTTTAATTTAAAACTGACCGTTAGTATATAAACATACTGAGTATACCCACATACATTTTATTATATTGGTATGTATATCGAGTAATACATATTATATACAAGACTAAGTGCGAAAAACAGAACTAAAGAATAGTAATATTATTTATACGCATATATAATAAATATAATAAATAATAATGCGGTTCGCATAAGCATACAATTAATATATATGTGTATATCCTATATATGAGGGTATATAGGTATATATTATATATTCTGTTGTTTTTTTACGTTTACAGGCATAATTTATTAATATATATTACATAATAATACGGTCGCGCTCGCTATAAACAAAAATTAGCAGCCTCATACTTCATCGGCGCGGGGCGTCGTACAATGGACCAGCGGAGATAATACATCTATGTATGGTTTTGATACTGTGTATACAGTTGCGATCGTATTGGGAGATTAAAAACGTCCGAGACTAAATTCTACAAATTAAAACAATCCAACGGATTTATATTGTTCACGCGGCACAGTTCCCATAATATATATTATTATAAAAAGCTGCCGCAGGTACCCACTACAGGTGACGCGTCCGCTTATCTTGTACGCTGCATTCTGACGATCACAGTGTACGTAATATTTTATTTTCGTACGATATAATAGTAATACGGTTTTTTTTTTACGCCGTCGCCGAGTTCAATATGATAATAATGTGCTTAACGTCGCGACGTCTTTATAAAATAATATAATGCAAATACAATAGGTTTGCGAAACTCTTTCATTCGCGCCTTGTTAACATTTTAATAAAACAAGACACATACTCGTACGACGAAATGCTTTTTTTCAAAAATTGTCTCCCGCCTGCGCGATGTGCAGCATACTGCGTATTCGTTACTGCGTTTGTTATTGCGTGTATGGTTTGATCGTAAGCGATGCGAAGAGATCTTAAAAACTAAAAAAAATACTAGCACGTAATAACATAGTAGGTATGGAGAAGGGGCTGAATCGAAAATATTTATGAGTGGGATGTAAATGTATAGTAAAAACATATGTATGCATCCGGTGATTTGAACGTCTTATTGATTAGAATATAATATTATATTAAGAAGAGGTTCCGGTTCCCTCTCAATTGAATCTCTGAGTTTAAGTGGTATAATAGTTTCAGCTTTATGTTATAACTGTATAATAATATGTATATACGTTGCTATAACAGAAATGCCATTTCTGTTTTTTAGAAGAGGGATGCAAACATTTGATGATGATGCTTTTCTTTCTACAGCTAGTCGAATTATTGTTTAAAATAATCGATATTTTTATAAAATCATTTTTTTATTGAAATTAATCTTATATAATGATTCGCCGCTTATAAAAATGAAAGAGGAATGCTTGCACACGTTTATAATGTCTTTGTACTCAATTATATCTCTGAATATTTATATTTATGTTTAATCCTGAATGCTAAGGCTAAAGTATCGATCATCACCTACTACTTAGGCCAGCTATATTATGTATAAAAATGACAAGGGTGTCTGAGTGCATATCCTGCCCCCCACCCAAAAAAAAAAACAAAATGACGCTCCTGTATTTTAATTTATATTATGATACAAAAAAGGTGTATAGAGGCTTTACGATGTACAAAAGGAATAAGCGGAAGTATGTATCATCACATTATATATTATAATATATTTTATACACCTAAAAGTAATTTCTGTTATGCAGGTGGTCATCGTATATTATTATAGTAATATTGTCTACACGGCGTATAATAATTTAAACATGGTCAAATAATAATAACAGCAATAATGTCGCGTACCTCTAGGGACGAGTAAATTGGGTTTTCGGGAAAAGCAGATTTCCGGCGGTGGCGGCTCGTTAAATGGTATTATGAGGAAATGTTTGTTTTGGCCGACGCGCGCGCGATATATGACGTGTCACGTGCGTCGTCGTCCGTTCATAATAATAATAACAAAATTATAACCGGCAACTGTATATAGCCACACGGCGATTACGTTTATTAATTGTCGTGGGGGACGACGTACAACCACCTCGACGACGACGCCACCGTCGCCGCTGCGCCCCGGGTATTATTTTATCATTATAAAGTGGCGACGGCGGTGGTAACTTTCTAAACTGTTCAATATTGTGCTCTGCGCTCGAAATAATAACATGGCGGCGGCATATATTATTATATATTATAATATACAGAATGATACCGAGTACGCTCATTTCCATTTTTTGTTTGTTTACTAATGAATTTATTCAAATCCTGATTTTTGAAAAATTTAAATACACTTGTATACAGATAGACTATTTTCAATTCATTGCGATTTTTTTGTACGATACTAACTACTGTTTTTCAAATGAAAACCATTGCTTTTTACTTTAACTCGCATTTAGTGGATATTTTTTTAGAAAATGTTTATCTAATTTGTACCATTTTTACAAATCACGAATGTTATAGTCGATTAAAGTATTGATTACTAAACTTATTAAATCGGCATAGCCTTTGTTGGGAGGAATTCCTAATAAACCCATTCTCATGGCCCTTTTGTCTTTAGAACACGATAAATAAACAACTCAAAAACTATTCGTTTGAATTTGGATTTTGATACGGCAAAAAAAACTAGTCTCAAGCATATATGATAATAATATAGTCTTAAAAGTACATAGTATTTAAAGATTCCAAAAATCAGATTTTGAATAATTGCGCATTATTGAAGAAAAACTAGGTGGGGAGGATGAGCTTTGCTCGGCGAATCACCCTGTATGTATTACAATATTATACGCGCACATCACACTATATTTAGGGGCAGCGACGAGCGGTGGGATCGCACACGATAAAGCGGTAACAACGTATAATAGGATTCTCTTTGCATGTACGGTCGGTGGGATAAATTGATAGCGTTCGGGTGAGGGGGTGTAGGGTGCGGAGGGAGTTAATTCCGGCGCTTTAGTCCGGGCGCCCCGGCGGAATGAGTTTCCGGTTAGTTTATTTGCCTAAACCCATTATGCTCGTAATCCGTAACGGCGCAGCTCAAATTGCTTTGCACTTAGCGCCGCCATTCGACGCGTGCGCGTATCGCAGCTTTTTCGCCACCCCCGCACAATATCCGTTCTCATCCCCTCACGGCCCCGCCGACTATCGTCTGTGACGTTATATTATTATTGTGTACGTACAGATTGCTCTTTCCTCTCACCATCAGTCGTCGTCAGTCGTCAGTCGTCGTCGTCGTCATCGTCGTCGTAGTCGTCTCCGCCGTTGCCGTCGCCATGGTGACGAAGCGAGTACTTTATACACGCGCCACCCCCTTTTTTCTTTCTCCCTTTCACGCGATCTGCGCTTGTATTTAGCTTCCCCTACTGGTCCTCATAACTCGACGCGTGTACACTTAACTCTTTCGCGTACTCTTTTTCTTCATCCCCCTGTTGTATATATATATAACAACATATAACGCTAAGGCCTCGCGTTGTTTGTTTTTTTTTAATTACACGGGTGGCTCAAGTTCGCCGCTGGTTAAATACTTAAATCCACTGCCATTTTAACACGCGGACGTTAAATAGATACAAATGTACCTACATAATAATATTAAATACGCACGAGTTAACTGTACATACATTTATACTTAAACGCGTGATGTATTTCTATACAAACTTTGTTATAATATTAATATTATATTATCGTCGTCGACATAAAAAAACTCTGTTAAAACCCGATTTTTCAGGACACATATAAACGTTAAAATTATCGTCATTGGTACATCGAAAAAAATTTTAATAATTTAGCGCTGTAAAAAAAAAAAAAAAATTCTGAGTACATCATATAGAATTATAACGTGAATATTTCTACCAGAATAAAATGTATGATTTTTTCAAATTAAACGACTTATTATAAATATTTATACTTATATTTAGTAGGTATTATCGAATATCGATGAAACAAAATCGGTTTATATATCTACAATATACATGTAATGTAATATAATAATGGACACGACCATACAATAGAAAATAA
Organism: Aphis craccivora; assembly: GCA_009835225.1. Classification (NCBI taxonomy): domain Eukaryota; kingdom Metazoa; phylum Arthropoda; class Insecta; order Hemiptera; family Aphididae; genus Aphis; species Aphis craccivora. The sequence goes on from VUJU01001213.1 coordinate 9,605, forward strand.
TATTGCTTAAATGAAATTAAAATAGTCAAATGTTACTATTTATTATTAAATGCAATAAACTAAATTCAAAACAATAAGCTAATTTTATTAAATTCTATTCATCAATACTTACAATACACAACGTAATAAAACGTACAATAATAATCATTTACAAACAAAATTTCAATGCAGAAATTTTAGCGACAATATTTTCGAATTAAGTAATCCCACGAGGCTATTACAACTTATATTGTTGTTCAAAAGCTTTTGCATACAGTTTCAAACATTAAAAAACGTATTAAATAAAGTAATAAAACAATTTTTTAATTAAAAAAAGCAAATTAAAACTGATGGTTTTAATATTGATACGGAGCGCTCAAAATATAAAACAAAAAATGAATATTTAAAAATTTGCATACTACTTAATATTATAAGATTTTATTTAACTTGGCTATTTTTTATAGAACTGCGCTCGGTCATACGTGGTTACCACGTAGGCTTAAAGATTTTATTGCACTTAACAAATTTATATTGATTTTATGCTTTAAGTAAGACCACTATTAGATGAAAATTACCAAGAAAAATAATTTTGGTTGAATTCTTTAACGCAAACGTACTATCCTACAAAAACCGCTGAAAAGTCATTTATGGATTTATCATTTTTTACTCTTATATTTGAATTATTTTGTTTTAAATAAAAATAATTGTATTATAATTAGTTTTTAATATCTTCTTTTAAACTTTATTTAAATGCAAGTAAAAGATTATACACATAAATTAAAATCTTGTTTATTTTTGTTTCAGAAATGAATTTATGAATTAATTTGTATAAAAAAAACTAATGTAAATTATACGCTACGCGTGTAATATTAATGTTTAAGCTCACATTTGTGAAAACAATAATACTTCTATTTTATCAGTTAATTATTATATTATGTAGCGTTGCAAAATATATTTAATGATTTTATTTCATATTCTATAGTTAGCCATCGAATAATATAGTTTGATTAAAATAATATATTGTTAATACTTGAATAAGTACTTCTTACAATACATAGGTTTATAATATTTATAAATTATAACAAATAAAAATTTAAAATACATACATAGTATTATGATTTCGTTTCAATATATTGTATGTATAAAATATAAATATATTTGTATCTAATTGTATTTTTGATTTCTATCTTATTTAAAACATTTTAATATTTTATAATACTATTATGCAAGTATGTAAGTATGCAATAATATATAATAAAATACCTACGTAATTCTGTAGATTAAAGCAGTGGTATTTATATTTTTTCTCTTATAAAATTAACGGAATCTCAATAAACAAACAATTAAGTATGCAATATAATGTTAAGATTTTAAACGTACAATCGTGGCTATATCATGTTAGATCAATGAAGGCACTTACCATTTAATAATTGCAGTAATTAATTAATATTATTTGATAACTGTTGGAATATTAAAAATAGTTAGAACATTAATAGATTAATTAGTCTGATCCAATATTCTCATCGGTATAATACCTAAATATATATATATTATTCTTTATATATTTATTTAAAAAAAAATGTATAGGTATATACCTATTATTCGTTATCCTAAAACGCATGTATAGGGTACAACTATAACTGTAAATTATTTATTTTAACTAAAGGCTGCATACTTTTGAAGTTACAAATATATTTGCATTCTAAATAAAAGAAATTAGAGTGGTTAGTAAATTGCAAAATACAATATATTGCATTATATAATTTACCCAATAAAAATATTATCGATATCCATTGTGCTCAAATGCGAGAACAGAATGTAAATAAATAGAAAATAAGTACAATCAAGTTCAAATATACCTATATATATTTTTGTATAATAATACCTATATTTATTATTTCGACAAATTATTTTCATAATATCAATTACCTAATAAAAATATTTGAAAAAATACATTTTAACAATATAATAAAAAACTATATTATAGTTTTTACTATAATTTTCAAAATGTAAAGCGCACCTATGTATCAATACAATATACCCTCTAAGAATTGACATGGGTATTTATTTTTCTAAGCATATTTCAGATTTTAAATGGGGAATTTGGAGTATTGGTTTTACAATAATATTGGTTTTTTTATGAGGGTATCTGCAGGAGACATTTATTGTACCAGTAAAAATGGACAGTTTATTATTATGTTATAATTCAAATATGAATAAAGGTGACAAAAATAAATTTTATATTCTTTACTATTCTAAAATCAATGGTACTACTATTAGAAAATAAACAACCAATATATAGCAATATTATAATAACAAGTGATAAAAATATATCTTTATGAGAAATTAACTCACGATCTCTGCTTAGAATCGTTTTTGTCATGCGATGATTTGAAATTGAATTCAAATTCAACGTATCCATTAAAGTGTCTTACTCAATGAGAAAGTACACTGTATAGAAATACTATACACCGGGGTGACTTTCTCGGTTATATCTATGACAACTTTTTGCGAGATTTTTGGTTATAATAATAATATACTTTATATTATATATTATGTAAAGTATGATTTATACCATTCTGAAGCTATTGTTAAATTTATGAAATAATATTAAAATTAATAATTCATAATATTATATTGTGTACCTGTACATAATGAATATTATTATAAACTAATTAATATTTTTTTATACCATAAAAAATATTTACTAATTATAATTTCGGACTCAATAATAAATCGTTTGCACTGAAAATCATTCGTGTGCGTGTGTGTGTTTGTGTGATGTATGTGACGTGTGTTTATCAAATTACCTACTTATCTATATAGAGTTTGAAATTTTTGTATTACATTTATTGTTCAAGTGGGCAATCTATCATTCTACAATTTTTAGTTAACATAGGTACGCACTTATTTACTATAGATGTTATTAATTAGAAAAATAAGTAATAGTTTTACAAACGTGACATACTTATTGCATAAAATATTCACCACATGTATACTTAAAAAAAATAATATAATAAACAGATTAGATTTAATTGAGTTTTATACATATTGCCTGTATATGTAGAAGTCATAAGGTCAATATCGCGCGTGCATATTACGAGATCGTATTTCAATACGTCTTTTACTTATTATGTAGTAAAAGTAATGTAAATTATTAGATACATACCTACTGAGTTAGTAGTTAAGTATACCTACTCATGAGTCATGACTTCACGAGTATCTATATCATTCTTACAAACAGCGCATGATGTGTGTAATTCGAATCATTATTCATTACAGTGGATTTTCCTTAATTATAGTTGCGTATTTTATCTGCAGAATAATTGTCTCACTGTCTCTAAAACATACCTAATGGTTTTAAGCACAGTTTGTAATTACAGAAAAAAAAAATTTTAAAGTGTAGATTAATAAGTAATCCTAGCCTAAGACTTCTATAGTTCTATAGGATATAATATAAGCAATATAAAATAGTAAGATATGCATTTAATTTGGTTAGAAATGAGTACTTATATAATATATGATACAACATTTTATTAAATAGGTAACATATAGTACCCACATTGAGTTTACCTTAATTAATTAATATACCACCACTAAGATCAATAATATAAACATCTGACAAAATAACAATATAGATTGATGTTACTTTTCATGGAAGCTAATCATTTTTGTCCGTCTTAAATAAATTTAAGTAAAACTTTTTCAACATTTTTTTTTGTTTTATGAAATTTAAATGAGGGGAGATTATGCATTTAAATACATTAATATGACATGACAACGAGCTCTTAAACTTTTTTCATATACCATACAACATACATTTTTTGCATACTTATATAAAATATGTAATAATATATGCATTATAAGTATAATATGTGAAATAAATTTTCGATCATTTGGATCAATATTATATGTAATGTGTGCACAATGGACATTATAGACCAAATTTATATAAAAGGGCACAACAAAAAACATACTTAAGCTAATACAAATGTGTATAATAAAGAGATAGTGTATTTTGATTTTCAATGATATAGATTTATAGATTTGAATTATTTAAGTTAATTAAAATATCTAATTAAAATTACGTTTCATTTTTATAAAAAATATGTATTAAGTTTAAAATTTCATACTTAAAAGATAATTAATATTTTTAATTATAAATTTAAAATACTTATTAAATATATATAAATTAGTATAGTCTTTAATGAATGCAGTGATTAAGATAACACAACAGTAATAATTTATAGTCGATTAAATATGCTATTTAAAAGTATTAGCAATAATATATAATAAGATAAGATATAACATTTTTACTAACAATCCTTTAAATAATGTATTGGTACATATGTGCTTTTAAAAGTTACAAATTAAAATTTAAAAAATATAATTAGGTAAACCAAAAAACATATCCAAAACTATGAAGAAAGGGGAGGGATGATGATTATAGAATATTCTTAAAAACTATTAATTATATAATGTATCTAACCTGACAGCAACCAATGAAAATTTTAAAATAAATGTAGTTAGAACATACAAGGAATAATATAATAGTAAAAAAAAATTAAATAAATATTCAAATAAATAGTGCATAAACAGATCATATATATTGCCAATATGTTTATTAACCAATTTATAGATTATATAAATTATTATATTAGTAAAATATTATATGTTACTGAACACGCCATTATACGAAAACTATATAATATTATATTATATTAAAAGAGAGAGAGTTAAATTGCCAAATAATGTTTGTTTTACAAGTTAAAATAGATAAAACAATGTATTGAATAAACAGATAACATTAAATTGCGTTGTATTTTTGTATTTTATGAAACATTGCAAGATATAAATTTACGTTTGTTTTTATTAATAAACTTATAAAATGTGCATATAATTGCGTTGTGACTACATTGATAACCCAAAGTGCTTAGATATTGAAAAATAAATCAATTACATGTTTTAAAATATGAAATAACATTTTCACTATATTTACATCTAAAACTATAACTATATTTGTGCAATAAATAGTAGATTTATTAATAATTAATGATAAATAGCTCGTGAACATTTAGCAGGCGGTCAACGGGTAAATTATAATTAGTTATGTATATATTGTTATGCATAATATTATAATATCGTAATCAAAAAACTCTTTGACGCTTCGGTAATTATTTTATAAGCATTCGTATATAATATAAGAAAATATACGCATACCAAAGTTCATACAGTCAATAGTTTTAAACTATAGGCAGGTATAAGCTACATTGTAAATATGTACATTGTACCTATCATTAAAGTATTGGATGTAGATAGATGTTAAATACTATTAAATCATTATTTTATAATCAATCCATATGTAGCTGATAATAAGTTGTGTAATTAGTAACTGTTATTTATTCTTTTAGTAATTTTTCAATAAACTACTTTGCTAAACTTATATTTTGTTTTTCATAAAGTTACATTGTTATATTTACTTACCGGCATGTACCATAAATGTATAATTCTATATAAGAATGTTGAAAAGTTAAAGTTTGATATCCACAATACACATATTAAATTATATCATGTTTGTATGAATAATGTATAATATAGTGATACTTATTTTAGTAATCGTATATTTCGTTCCGCGTATTACACGTAATACCAAGCAAATTTAATTATATACATATTTTTTTATATGTAAGAAACAAAGCATACATAGATCAGTATCTTACTTAACAGTTAAAATTTTTGTTTTGTTATGTATTTATAATATTAATTCTCATATACACAAAGTTTCAGTGTGATTAGTTTGGTTTGGCTCAGCACTGCTGTTATTATTAAAAAGTGAGCGAGGGAGAGAGATAAAAAAAGAGAGAGAGAGAGAGAGAGAGAGACTGTTTTAAAAACATTTATGAGTTGCGTCTTTATATTCACAACAATACAAAAGAAGGAAAATGACACCCTGAAATGGTCACCCATTATAAGTTAATTTAATGTCAGCGATTCTATTAAAAAAAATCTCACGGAATACCTAACTGTTCAACACCAAGAAAACCATGGGGTTTCGCGTTCGATCATGCGTTGTATAGAAGAATATAAATAAACACAGAGTCAAAACATAAACGCGCAGTTATATGTATGGGGTTATACTATCTTTATTTCGATATAATTCAAATAACGTTTTATCGGAGTGTCGTGTTTAACGCGTAAATTACCGGTGCGTTTAAAGGGAAGGTAAATCTAATGGATATGTCAGATTATACTCGTGTACTTATTCACGCGCCACGAAATTAAATATACAGTTTTATTGATATTTTAATTCAAATATAAAAATGAAATAATATCCACATAATCTCGTGAAATTTATGATGACTGCACAAACATTATTATTACATTTTAATATAATATCTATATTAAAGGTGATTCATTATGAAAGCATTTGGGTGGTCATTGAAATAATTTAATAAAAAGCTTAAACGCATATAAGTGTAAATAGGTACAAATAAAAAACATATAATAAAAACGTTAATAAGTATAAAGTATATAAAAAAAGAGATGCCGCCATTTACCGCCAAAATCGATCTTTCCGCGCGTTTACTCAGTATATTATGTAGCACTGGCCACTGACTAGCACTGTATATTTAAATTTTCCGATACAATAAACTATAATTATTTATACTATTGTTCTACATAATACAATACTTAAGGATAATATTTTCATAATCCGTGCCTTTTCTTCTGTAATAGGAATGAAAAGAAAGATTACCTTAGCAATATATGTGGCATATTACTTTACAATTAAGATAAAGTGTTGTATTGATTTTATTATTTTATCAAGTTTCAATTCATGTTTATATATGTGTATAATAACTATAATAACATTATAAATTACTTTACAAATATTTAATATGTAAGCATTACTTGAGTATGATATTTTTAATAATCGATTACTGTTATAATTATTTTAATTAAATTTAAAGTTATTTTTGAAATAATTGGCAATTATCAAACACTTCAGATAATTTTTCATTAAGGAATACCTAAATAAGATCTAAAAATTGAAAATAATTGTGGTGGAAAAAGAAAATACGTATTATATTATACTGAGGGTAGACCCGATAGACCAATTTAGTTGAAAACAAAAAGGTCTATCTGGGTGGAACACCCAAAATCAATTGGTGTGATATGAGCACGAAGTATTTGTTTCTGTTCTAGACCTTCCATTATTTACTATTTTCTTCATCACTTGTAAATACAATTATTTGTCAAAAACAGATCATAATAAAAAAAATGAGTTACATTTACCGTGCTGTATCATATTTATATGTATTTTTACACACATAATAATATTAAATAAAATAAATATAACCATTTTTGATTTATTACAATTGTCTAATACACAACATGCAATGTAAAATAATTTTTAACTTGATATTCAGTTTATCTCCACTATTTTTTTTTCAAACATTTTTTATTGTCGAAATCACTGTAGGTACTTTATAATATTACGAGTCAAAATATACATAAATGCAAATAAAGAAAAGGTGCATTGTGCGGAGACTTGGAATTTGTATTATTGATATTTTTCCATACAAACGTTTTAACTAATCGTTACTGGACATCGTGTCATGCACTCGTGCACTTACAAACTTATCTTGATGCAGGCGTATTATTATAAGTATATATAATATTGCACAGCAGATGTCTTTTGCAGCGACACGGCGTCGTGTGGTAAACACAATAAATAATATCGTGTGCAGACTCGCGTCGATCTGCGTCAATGCACATAGCGAATACTTATAATATATACATATAACGCGTATGTACATGTATACTATTATTTCCACTTTACCACTTATGTTTAAACATCTACCGTAGGACGATCTGCCAATCATAAACGATTTTTTTTTTTTGTCATTTTGTTATTTTTAATGACGGAAAACAGTGATAACTCAATATAGCCACTGCAGGTTGCGAGAAAACAGCATTTGTGTATACATAACACATAATGACCGTATCGAGTGTTTGCGGTTTCTGGTGTCAGCTGCTGGTTTTTAGGGTTGAAAGCAATAAAAAGAATAACATGAAATTCGCTTCGTGGGTGGTTTTCGTCGTTATTTATTTTCCATTGGGCGTTTTAATACTTTATACCGAAACCGTGTTTTCCTTTTTTCCCATCTTATTTTTTCGGCTAATATTATTAGGTAAACACACGTACATTATTATTATTATATATATATATATAAAAGGGATACGCTCCTTCATATTATATATTATAATACATTGTGAGCTGGTGTTATTGATGCCACTTGACTCGTGATATATTCACGACGAGTGAGTGTGCCCTCCACACCATTTATCATCGGTCCTGTACAATTGTTATGCGCATATACGTGGCCGACACACTTCTTGGAAATATAATAATGATGACGACGGACCCCAATGCCGTCGTTGCCACCGCCGCCGCACCGCTGTCTTCTGACATGTCGTGAATATAATATACAATATCTCTATAGAAGCACACACGACGGCGCCCGCGCGCGTTTTAGGGGATGAAATCTGACAGACGACATAGACGCCAAAACAACCAGGTAAAGCCCACCTATACGGTTATTCACCTATTATAGTTACGTTTGGATTGCTTGCAGTTCGATATCAACCGGACAAATCAATTTTAGTTTTCTTTTCTTCTCGCATTCTCTACATACGTATTATAAGTATACTTATCCCGCGATGTGCAGTTGTGGGCGCGAGATAAGGTTTTATCACACACACACACTTTTATATTTGTAAATATAGATGCTTATAAAATCCGTCGTGTGCATTGTGTACGTATAGTTTTCAGGATGTTATGTCGAGCGTTAAGGGGCAAGTCGGGACACAACACCATATTATTATATTTTATTTTATCCCATTCATATTTTTAAAAGTATACACTGTATGGTCTGCAGATGACGTATTTATTCTCATATACTATAATATGTAGGTAGTTATATATACCTGCTTGATATGGATTAGATAAATCAATCAAAATAGTCAGTATCAATAAAGTCTAAATACCTGAAAAAATAATAACGCGACATGAAATAAAATATCTATAGTATTTCAGGAAGATCCGATTTTGTGAAATATTTGATTTTTTTTTTAAATTAATTGTTATCATTCCATAGACATAAAATCCAATATATTAGATATATTATTACGTAGATACATGTATAGGGAGATTTTAAAGTTATGTATTTTCTTTGAATATAATATAATCAGTAGAAATTACAGTTATGGATAGCTTCACTTAGTTACATTCATGATAGATATATTGACGTACCTATACCTATATAAAACACGTGTAAACATCTTAAACATCTGAATATTTTTATGTTAACTGAACATTGTAACTATTCCGAAAGCCGAAAGGGACCGGGTCAAAATGTAAGTATATAGTACTTATATAATACACTGTTCTTGAGAATGTTAATGGGGTATGTAATCTGAGATGAAACTACGATTTGGTTTTTAAACTAACAGGTGGACATAAATGCGTAGTATATGTATATTGTATACTTACTAATAAGTAATAGTGCGTTTCGTGTTCTGAATCAGCGTAAACTATGACAGGTAGCAGAAAATTTTAATAATTTTTGGTTGTCAATATTTTCAAAATAAAATTAATTTTCTTCGTTTACAGGTTGCTACTATTATATATACTTTCACTTTTAATATACCTAATATATATTATATATATATATAAATATATATATTAATATTGACTAGTAGAACAATTAAAAACCACAAAAAAAAAAAAAACATTTATAAAAGTATTTTTTACGAACTAATTGTTTAGATAATTGAAATTTGACATACATGTATATTAGATGATGAATGGACTGGAGGAGCAATGCATATATTATTCGTTTGATAATGATTTGGGTCTTAAACTAAACTGAGGGAAGCCGGTATATACCTGTAACTGAATAAAATTAGATATTAGACACGATTACACCAATAACAAAATTTGAAATTTAGGGAGTGTAATTGTGGGATCAAGATCATTAAAACACTTTTAAGTTACTAATACGATATACGATACTTTTAAAGTATTGTTTATTTTAATAATACAATTTAAAAAATAAGTGGATTAATGGATTTGAAATTGAATAATTATTTTCAATCCTCTCAATTTCTATAACTGTTTCCGTGGTGTAGCGGTTATCACATCTGCCTAACACGCAGAAGGTCCCCAGTTCGATCCTGGGCGGAAACATTAATTTTTTGCGTTTTTTGAATTTTTATGGAGCGATGTATGCATTGACTTTACCATTATATGCGATTTATTTTAATAATTTTTTGTGGTTTACGATCACACTTTGGTACAAAGTATAAAATTTTCAATTTTAGTTTTTAACATATTGAGAGTAACTGAGTAATGGCTTCTAGTAAGAAATTGAATCCAATTGGTACCTACTTTGGGTGATAAAACTCAAATGTAAAAATTGTCAGTATTAAGTTCTTGAGGAAAACAAAAAACATAACAAGAATTTTTATTTACTAGTGTCCAACAATTTTATCTCTTTTTGTGCTATTTATAGATATTTTAAATTAAATAATTTTTTTTTTAGTTTTAAGTATATTAAAAACATTATATTTATGTAATATAATAGAAAATTTAAATAAGTTTATTCATAAATTGTTCTTATAAAGATTGCAATTTTTAGAAATACATAGTTACAATTTATTTTTCTAAGCGTTTAAACGTCGATAATGAATTTAAAATTTTTTCCATGACGATTTGTAAATTATTTTGTAGTTGAAAATTTATACAAATTTAATTTTAAACACCTAAGGCTTAAAATGTATTACAAGATTTTTCATAAATTTTTTTTTATTGTATGTTAAAAAAAATTCAGCGCAAAGCCACATACCTATAAATTTTATGAGTCATGATTTTAGTTTTGAAGTATACATTTTAAATTTATTGATATAAGAATTTATAGTTAGGTATCTACCTTTTGTGTTATTATTCATAAAATATAGGTAAACTAAGCGTCTTGAAACTTTTTGCCATGGCGTTTTTTTATAATATATACCTAGCATTATTAATTAATATTCTTTGTTCTGAAAATATCAAAATATTTAAATTATTTATACTGTTTATAGTTTACGAACCTATTTACACTGTTGTGCTTTATATTGGTATTGGTTTATTAATTGATGATGCACACGCAATAGTATATTATGATACAAAATAATATAAAATAAAATACCTATAATATGTGGCGTTTTAGTAAAAATAAGTTCAGCCTACCGCATTACTATATTCCTAAGAAAAAAAAAATTATTAATATTAATATATCTTACTCATAATCACGGTTTAAGATATATCTTTAATCGTGCTCATAATAATAGGATATCTTTAGAAATAGAATCTGCACAGTTTGTATGCAATGATTTATTATTGAATCAAATTGATCATATTCATTACATTAACCTACTCACTGACAACTGACTAAGTACACTTGAAACACACATATAGCATAATAAAGTAGTAGAGTGATTTCCTTGGTTTTTTTTTTTATTTAAACAATTAATAATTACGTTTTATATAATATTTTACTAGACTTAAAATTTAAAAAAACTTGAAATAATGATAAATTAATAAAGAAAATAAAAATACACATTATTACGTTTAAAGATATCCAATATTTTATGAAACGATAATATAGTTTATGAAATTAATATATACCTATGCATATTTAAAATAAATTTTTTATTACCATCCTAGTTGTGTGTAATAAGCTATTGATTTATTATACATTAATAGCATTATAACATATAGTTTTCAAATTGTAATATGGTTTTGATCATTATTATAAACTATTTAATTCCTTTTTTATTTCTATTTCCTTGAATTTAATTATTTGTGACGAAAAACATTAATTTTCAATAAAAGTTAAAGAGTATTTAACCTGAGAATTAGTAACTGAGTACCTTAAAAATATGCCCTTATAATTTTTCCACGAAATATATGGTGCTAAATTATGATACGTGACAAATGTCCACGTAATGTCTAGATTTATATCTATAATTTTATACGTAGTCAATGATTGTTATCTAATTTTTATTTGAAACTTGTTAATAAAGGTTGATGTTAACGTCAATTTAAGTTCGAAATTGAAAGGAATTCGACGCAGCCTTATATAGGTATTTAACAAACTGGTTTTTAAACGTACCTATATAATTGAAATTTATATACTAGTTATAAAATGTGTAAAGATTCTTAAGAATTAAGTACATTCAAGATTTTTTTGTACAAAAGCTGAGTTTGTTTAACATATATATTGTATATATAGGATATATTTTTTATGTTCTTACAAATCCTTATATATCTATATTGCCATGAGTATGATTCTAAAATTCGTTTCGTCTTGGCAGAAGTCATTATTTTGAGTTTTATTTTTTTATACCATGGAAATACTTAAAAAGTTTGATTTATTTAATTATTTCTTAGAAACATTATTTCAGGTTAATAGTATATATAGGGTTTATACGCTGTATAAATGAGAATGTTGAAAATTACATACTTACTATATATTATAATGTATATCCAGTACAAGTTATGGCGTTGTTTTTATACTGTTATGAGCTCATATTTGTTTTCTTCTAATTACTAGTTCTTTTTTTCAGACAGCTAACAAGTTATTGGACCATATTTGAAGAGTTCTGATTATTTTTTAAATATTACTCGTAACGCAATTTATTCAAAATCGATGTGCAATAAAAAGTATGGTTATATAATAAAACTTGTCTAATCTTTTAAAACGAATAACAACAAGTAACTACGCTACAGTGATCTCATTATTTATTATAGGTTATCTGTATATTATATTATTCGGATTCTATAATTAAATTATCAAAAAAATTATTTAAAAACACGCTTGCACAGAGTCATACATATTTTAGTATTTTAGTATTTGTATATGTATACTACCATAAATTCTGGGTCAAGTAATATTTTTGTAAATGGATTTATTAACGCATAGAGTGGAATTTCACCATTATCGCAGCATATATTGTATATATAGTCTCCATTAAAACGTCAGTGGAATCACAATGACCTCTAAAGTCCGTATTTATACAAAGTTTGGGCTCAATTCCATCTACGGCTCGAGTCGCCATTATAATATATATATATATAACACCGAAACGTATTATGCTCTGATGCGGTGTCTGTTTATGGATGCGGTCGGGGGTTGCAGGGGAGGGTGTTTCGCGTTTAGTATTTGTCTCCGCGCACAAACTGCCCCAGAGGACGAGTTTGTGTATGGGAATCAGCGGAATGGCAGGGTAAGTCAAGCAAGACGTTAGTGAAGTAATTTCGAGGGTGAAAAACAAAAAGCGGAGCTCTATATATATACAAATGCGTAGAGGAAGAGAGGGAGGAGAACAATAAAAACTGGTCCGGGGTATTTTCGTTGTTTAATTGGATTCGCTTTGTCGAAGTGGTGATGGGACGAGAACGGGAGGAAGGAAGAAATGGAAAAAAGGAACTACAACAAGAGGAAAGCTTTTAAACTAAAATGGAAACAAACAGCATACTGTGCCAAGTTCATTAATAAAACGGCACCACCACCACCACCGTCGTCGCAGCCGCCACCACGTAAAATACACACACACATATATATATGTATATAACTACCCGTCTCGCTTTCACCCGGCGGCGCGGCGGCGTTTACCCAGAACGCCGCCGCTGACGACTACGTCGTTAACCAACTCCACCGCCACCGCCGCCACACTAAAAGCTCGTCCGGGTGTCATCGATTAAACCAAACCGGCCAATCGGAGTGAGCCGTTTACGAAATGGCGGCTTTAAATGAAGTGGTAATCCTCCTCCGGAGCTGCTTCTACAACCCGCTCCCCCGGGCCCTCTCCTGCCCACCCTTATGGCAGTATAAGTCCGGTAATGACTGCGCAGGAAAGTTTTAGCCGCCTGCAGGGCGTCACGGGCCGCCACTATATTGCTGCCGCCACCGCCGCCCATTCTCTATTAAGCCTATATATATATAATATAAATGTATATAATGCATTCACTGTAAAAAATGTCGTTAAATTTCAATTATAATAATTCTGTGTACATTTGCATACCGTATATATGACGTAGAGTGTTAATCTATTTTCCACGTAAAACATGTTTTTTCATTAACTACATATAAGCAGTACTGTAAATAGAGAGACTTTCTGTTTGAATATATTCTTCATTTTTTATATACCACAAGATCTATGATTAAAAAAATATTTTAATTTGTAATTTCACAATATCAAAGACAGAACATAATTTAAAAATCATCAGTTAGATAATTATTTACTACATACAAGGGAAGTAATTTATTAGCATTTCGACCTGCAAGTATTTATATTTAATACAAATTACAAGTACTCCAACTTTAGTATACGTGCATATAATTATTAAAATAATCTTTTATATTATATTAGGTATACTATATTATTATAATATATAATAATTACATGATTAATAATCATTATACATGATATTATAATTACTTCTGAACGTTTGACGGAAATAATATCATATATTGTACAGTATAACTGTGAGTTTTTAAAGTTAATCTGAAGTGAATTTGAAGAAAAATTTCAAAACGAATGAATATACATATATAATATAATTATATATATATTTTTTTTCGTTTAATGAATGCGATTTTGAAATTCTATATTGTATTTAAAATATTTAAATCTCTTGGAGCTCTATATATAAACAATATTTCGGTTCTTCAACATCGCCATAGGTATGTCAACTATAATCTGTAAGAGTACGTAGTTATAATGTGTGAATGCTGTCTTAGGTTCATTAATGTTTGTACATATTAATTATAGAATCATTTAATATAATATAAAGAAATTTAATATCCGGTTGAACGTAATTCCAAGTATTAAAATGTTGTGTGGTAAAACTGTTGAACACATTATACAGCTGCTAGAGAAATAAATATATGGATTAATTCGCGTTTGGAATCAACTTGCATTGTAAGCCACGCGAGGAATAAATTACTTGTAAAACATAAATCATTTTTTAATCACAAGTAAACTACGATTTATGTTATTTTAGTAAAATAAATAGTATTAGGATTTTAAAGAAATATATTATTATTATATTTAAGATAAATATACATTTAAAGTGATAGTTAAGGACTTATAAAGTTATTACCTAGATAACCTACACATTTATGAACCTATTAATAATAATAGCCTATGATCTACATATTTTAATGAATATAATAATATAATATAATATATGTATACATAAATATTTAATATAAATGATTATTGTTATTTGTTATAATGTAATTTAAATTAAGTCATAGCATTTTCTATTATCTTCACTCTCGGAAAACTTGTGCCAAGAAAAACCAATAATATAATATTAGTACCAAACTAAAATAATATAATATCTATAATAGTATTACTATGATTATTGATTAATAATATTACATAGATGATTGGATTGTAAAATTATTAAAATATTATTCCTGTTAGGTTTTTTTTTTATTGGTTTCAATATATTAATACGCATAAGACCGTATAATTAGTATTATATTTTAGATACATCTGTATACAGAAGGATTAAATACATATTATCTTGAGTATCTATAGTTTGACTCTCGATATTTGAATTATTAGAAATTCAGTGTTTAATAATATGTAATATGTTATATAGTTGCAGCACATTTTAAATAAACTATTTTATTCACTTTAAATTAAATAATAATTAAGCAATTTTAAATATACATAAAATACTTTGGAATGTAAAAATAATAGATTTTAAATAAAAAATTGTATTTAATTTTAAAAAAAAATAGCATTTCTAATGAGTCATTACTGTTTGTATTAAATCGTAAAATTAAAAAAAATAAATAGGTACTTTAATATACTATACCTACCTATAATAATAATATAATAATTATCTATATTGTGTTGCTTAAAGGTCATACAGTATATTAAAATTTATAATATACTGCGTAGGTGAATGTATAGGTATTCCAAAAAATGTATTTTATTTAATAAATTCGCAATATAATTTATTACATAAATTACATGACTAGTCTAAAAATTATAAGTTCACTAAACAATGCACATAAATTATATTTTTCAATAATAAACTGATTTATACATTTTAGAAATAAAATAATGATATTGTTTTTGCATTGTGGAGGTTAGGTTAGGTTAGGTGAGGTCTATGCTTAACTTATAAAACATATTAAAATGAGTATATTAATTAGATTATAAGGTTCGATTAAACACACATTAAGTAAAATAAAAGTTGTTGTCTTTCAGAAGCTCTAAACCAAGAACTCAGCAATATCTCAAACTATTCAAATTAATATCAAGATCAAACCTCACCAATCAAATATGGATTACAATATAAATAATAGGTATATGTATACTTCATATCAAATTAAAATTTTTTATAAATACTATTAATAAAGTTAATAGTTAATTATGTAACCTAATCATAATTCAAAATCAATATTACCTTCAATTGCCTTAAATGCCGCCAATAACTAAAAAAAAAAAGTAGAAAACGTGGATTTTAGCTCAATTAATCGTAAATTGTCACTCAAAAATACAAAATTGTAATGTAATTATAATATTGAGTTATATAAGCTGTCTGCTGTAGATAACATTTCGTTTATTATTATTAAATAAATTATATTCGCCTAATTAAATGTATTATAGGCACAAATAACAACGCATGTATAATAATTTATATAGATTAAATGGTGTTAATTATGTTAGTACAAATTGTATTATGTCTGTACGTAATCGTGACTATAAAACGAGTATAATATATGATATATTTAAGTATGATAATTAATATAGCATATAGGTATGATAATAATTAATATACTGTTTTAATTAAAACAAATTGTACAATGACTGTAGATATAAAAAATAATAATAATAATAATAATTTACAACACCACTCGAAATTATTGTCTATATTCTAGGCTTTATTACTAATATAAAAATATAATACTTTACTGTTTGAATGCACGATATTATTTAGTTTTAATTATTTTAAAAATAAATACGAGTTAGTTGTGTATACTTTCTTATTGAATAGTAGGTATTTTCTATGAAAAAATGAAATACAATTTGTTTGTCTCGTTTCTGTTAATAATAATTATAGTTTCAGGATTCCGAGAATATTGTTACATAATATAAGACAAATCTAAGCGTAACGTTTTTGCTTACCCAGTCAGCAAGTTAGATCGATCATGATGGATAATTTGAAAATTCGAAGACATTTCCATTTTCAGACTTTTTGAATTCACATTTGTATATAAACCTATATATTATATAGGTGCTGTAGGTGTCGATTAAATCGATATCTCATATCTGCGTGAATCACCGATGACATGACTGAACGATGTGCTCGGATAGCTAAATCCATCATCTATTGTAAATACAATTTTTGAGTTTTCGCGTTTTTCTCTCTATCGCCTAAGTAGTATAATATAATAATATTAAGACATATATTTTCTTTTCGTCGTGGCGATAGGTAATATATGAACACATAGCTACGTGCAGCAACCATCAGTCTATATATAATATATATATATATATACAGAAAAAGACTTGCGAAGGTTAAAAAAGGTTAAGTCTACTGCCGCCTTTAATGGAGTGACGGCGGATAAAGGGACAAAGCCTATATGTATATACATCAGCACTTTACACTTATATATATATATTATATATGTGTGCAGTTGTGGCGCGTTGGACGCTCCGTCGTCGCCTCTGCTCCGTCGATAAAAGATCAGTTCGAAACGTCCGCTGGGATGAAATTGATGACCGCAATTCCCAAACTACAAATAAGTTCTGGCAAAATGGCCGATATAAACTTGTAATGTCTACAACGTATTTTATACACACATATATATATAAAGTTGCCCCGTCGAAACGGTCGCGGAATGATCGTCGTCAGCCGCTACGCTGGGGCGGAGAGGGAGCATTGTGCATTCATACAATCATACGATATGGATAGGCGAGTATATACGTGAGTCGTATATTTCCCCAGATACCATCTCATATTTTATTCCGCAGTGGACGGCGTGGAAGAGGAAGAAGAGAGAAAAACCGCGGTCTCCTGCAACAGATCGTCTCGGACCGGGTGGCGGGTTTGTGTCGGAAATCAAACACATGAATTATTATTTATATTATGTATATATATTATTTTCAACCACGACGCGTTACGCGGGCACGTATACCTATATATATATATACTATATACAATATACATATGTATACCTATCGAATAATGTAATATATACGCGAGTAAATAAAATATATCAGCATATATTTTCATCGTACATACATATAATATATAATATATTATTATTATTATTATATTCACAGCTCTCTTTTATATTCCTCATTCCATCATCGGTATATACATCATAAGCATGTGAGATGCTAACGCTGTTAGGCGGTTAAACACCAAATCGGATGCTTTTTTCCGATAATTTCTATTTTTTACATATTACAATATTGTTATTTTGTATGATATGTTATTTGTAATTTGTTTACAATTTCTTATGATCTGTTAATACAATATCTTATAAACATCGTGTACATTGTGTTAATTGAATTAAGGGCACACGATCGGCCGTAAACATGTTAAGTATATAAACATAAACATTATAATATATGATTACTGCACTGATTACAGGTATAACGTGTTTAGATTCTTAAAATGGTTTTAAAAATATACCTTATTAACAACCAACTGTATCTAGACCACCGTCTAACTTGGGCAATCCATATTCACCTCAAACGCCTCACCTAATAGCTGATCACACCAACTACTCAATCTAGTCACATTAAAACATCTTAATCTTAAATATTACAACTCTGGGGTGGCTAAAAGCTTGTAAAGTTCGAAACATGGCCAAAGTATTTTATAAACGTCTTTATTCCAATACACACAATTATCGAAATTTACTAATATCTGAACTTGCTATCCACACTATCTCAGGGGATCCCAGAAAGCTCACAAAGCGAACGCCGTGTTGAGACCTATTGGCTGACTAATCCTCATTAATCACACACCCTAAAGTCCCAACACTAATTGTCTCCTTTACACAAACCTACCTATTTGATATTGATACATATACCTATACATTTTTTTTGTATAAAAATATTATTTAACAGCAATATTGAAAAAAATATAGTTACAGATTGTATGATTCAAAAAGAAAAAAGAAAAAAAAATGTAGGTATTCATTTAATGATTATAATGAACAATAAAATAACATAAGTAGTTTCTATTATTTTTTGTATGTTTGTATAATATTAAAATATTAATACTTACCATCACCATTAACTTATATACATTGAATAGAATGAGCATGAGCCTTATCGAGTTTTCCCGCTTTTTGTGTTATACTTATGAATTATGATGTCAATAATATGCCAAACACGATGCAGATAAACCAGCCCTACGCATACTTTTCATTTCTTATTTCCTGTTAAGATACGGATCTTATTTATTTTAACTTAATGGATCTTATTGTGATTAATGATTATATATGACAGTCTCTGTTTGATGATATTTAATAATAATATTGTTGCATTGTATTTAATTACAATTAATTGATTATTATTTATATCATAGTTACACCACTACTATACAACATGCGTCGTGTGGGATATAGTAGGCGGGCATCAAGAAAGGGTGACTTGGGGTAGTTTCTGCCATATCATGGTGTACACATTTATTTTATTATTTTTATTAATACATATATTATTTATAGTTTAGACATATATTGTATAATATAGGTAAGGTAACAGTATTTTTCTTAGACCCTTAATACCTACTACCTATTAATTAATTGTAATATATTTATATTTTACTCAATAATTATGTAATAATGTGTCTATGTAATATGCATAACGCATATGGTTGTACTATCAGGTATATAGTAAAACAATATATATTTAAGTAGTGATAATGTAATATTTAAAATTTTGAATTAATAAATATAGAACTGTAATGATATATTATTCACATTATATTAATACGCTACCGGTACAAAACTTCTTCATAAATAAATATAACAAAAATTAAATTTAGTACGTCACAGTCTTAAATCTAATAAAATGATTGTACCATACTATGTCAATCAAAATAATGTAGAACACTAGTATACCTATATAAAAATTATTAACCGATAATTTAGCTTCATTAACTATTAACTAATAATAACAAATATTGAATGTTGCCATGTAAAAAAAAAAAAAAAACAAGATAATTCAATTAAAATATATGTGTTTGTTAAATTTTGTAATGTAATTTAAAAGTATATTAACTATTAATAATATAGATATTGATAATATTTATACACCCTAAAAAACTTAAATTAAAAAAATACATTATTTTCTAAAATTCTTGTATATATTCACTTTTTAAGAGCGCGCCAAGTATATAAGGGAGGGTGAATGAGGGCGTAAAATAATAACAAAAGAAAATTAAACGTAATATGAACAATATACTGTACTTGTCTGATTACGTTTTGATTGGGAGTAGAGCGTATGATCCTTAGGTACTTTTTTTCCACGTATTTCTGTATATATCAATTGAATTCGATCCATTGCCTTGCACAATACTGTTTAGGTATATTTCTGTTAACAATTAATAGGTACAGGTTTAATAATTATAAGACATAACTATTAGGTATACCTAACTATAATTTAAAAAAATACTTGATTTATAATCAATGATATTAATCTACCCTATTTTTGAGAATACTCAAGAGTTCAGACTCTGTAGTTAGATATAACAAGAAAAATATTTATGTTCTTGCTTTCGTTTACCTGCTGCAGATGATAATTAATTAATTATTATTTATTTTAATAATATATCATTAATCGTGTGTAAATGGAATTTGTATGTAGGTATATTATATTATTATGTATGTTATTAATAGAGGCTGGAGTTTGGAATAAATGCTATATGTTTTTATTTTCAAAAATATGTACAAAAGTACAATTAATAAATTATTATTACTTATTAGTATCTAACATCTTGCTATCTTGGCGTAAATCATCCCATAATGGCCGTAAATATGCTTTAGTTACTTTATTATAGGTGCATATTATTCCCTACCACAAACAACTTATACGACAAATTAAAAATCATACAGAAGAAAAATATTGAAACTATGAATTTTTTAATTTTTATTTACTTACAATAAATTGTGAGGAAATTAACAGACACATTCTAAGCAAAATTATATATTATATAATCTCAAAATCTCAATTACAGACTACCTATCTATCTAATATAGAATTTTCGTTTGCATAAAAAATATAGGTTCTATTCGGCTGATATGATGTTTTTAAAGTATTGTGAAAGCTGTCTTCGTTGTGCCCTTAATTATTATAAACTGAAAAGAGGTCATATAAAATCATAAGGAGACTTAATTGATTTCGTTTTTATCAAGGCTTCCAACCGTTTCCGTGGTGTAGCGGTTATCACATCTGCCTAACACGCAGAAGGTCCCCAGTTCGATCCTGGGCGGAAACATTAATTTTTTGCATTTTTTCCCCCCGTTTGTAAACAATAAATTATTATTTTTTTTCTATAAATTTTAAATAACTTAATATTAACTATAATACATCATGAAATACAATCTAATTTTCTGATTGAATTAAAATCAACTATCAAATAAATAAAATTAGCTATTACGTATGTGTCGTTTATATAGAATTTATGTGTAATTATTAGAGTAGCCTAACTCATTATACCTATATAATTATTGTACATTTACAATAATCAATTTTATTGGCTATAACATAATATGTTGATTTTAGAAAGTCAGTGTACAGTGTACCGCGTTGTTGTGTATACACATTGGATCAATAATAATACCTAATAAGTAATAATCTATAAATATATTATATATATATATTTAGATAAAAATCAATGTACAGTGGTCATTTTTTAAAGAGAAGTCTATTTTTTAATGAGTTTTTTTTTATATAATCATTAATCATGTATAAGTTATAAACTTATAACAAATACTACACATAATAATTTTATTTCATTCTATTTCAATTACATTCACGGCGTGTCGCAGTAAAACTATTTTCTAAATAAATTTTTATACTGTATAGCAATACTCTGGTTCTGGTAAAATTCTTTGAAAAAAAACATGTATCTATATAAACTAATCGTTCGTACTCGTACAATGATTTTTAGAAAAATTTTCATACAAATAACTATTACTATAGTATGCAATCTACGGTCAAATTCGGTACCCGATGAAGTACGCCTCTAAGCCATTTTTAAAATGTTTTAAAGAGAAGTTCAAGCGGGAATTTGTTGCTGTTTTTTTGTTTAATAGGGTTGCATTGGTTACATAAAATAAAATAGTTATTATGATAATTGAACGTAATTTTAAACCTATATTTTATATTAATTGGTTAACAACCCAAATAACTGTGTTAAAAACTCTGTGCCGTTAAGAAGGAATAAATTCATGAGAATTTAATTTGTCATGGACAACGCTGTACATGAAGGATCAGCTATATACGTACATAATAATATAGTATCATATAATAAAAACGGTTGTAAACATTTCGTGTATAAACTATAAACCATGAGCTATTAAATGAAACTAGAAAAACTTTCAGTAAATATAGGTCGCAAATCAGTATACGATTAGGTTATTATAAAGGTAAATACTTTTAGTCGTGGTGTAAATTAAAAATATAACATAATGTTAATACCTATATAATATAAGCTGGATTCACATTGCATAGTGCGTATAGCTCAATAGCTGTATAGGTACATCTCGTCTGTCATGATGTGCGCCTTTTATCGTATCCTGATTGACCATTGTAATCGCGTGGTATTGTTCACTAACCATCATGATCTACCCTTCCAGATTCTGCGGATGACGAGTTCAAATTTTGAACACGTTATTGACACAAGTACAGACAAAGTACCTGTGGGTTGTGATCCTTACTTTTTGCAATAATACGTCACGCTACGTCCGTGTACATCCCTGCAGTCCTATTACCGATTATAGGTGTATATATATATGCTAGTGTACACAATTTGTGAGCTATAAAATGCAAATAGTACCTATAACAATATTATGATAATTTATCAATGTATAGCATGTTTTAAACGAATTCTCATTGAAACACTTCGGAATGGCTATAAATTTATTAATAGGTACATTAATAAGCCATAATAGGTATTAATAGGTATGTATAATAATTATAAATAATGTAATATCATATTAACTATGAAATAAAGCATAATATTATATTATATAGTACTTATAATGTAAAACGTATAATATAAAAAAAAATTATTAATTATAATACACTTAATAAAATAAGATGCTTCCATTTTTTTTTATGTATACCTTAATAAACGACTTAAACGTACCTAATACCTATACTTAAATAAAAACTAGAAATCTAGATACCTTGATTTTTATTATAAGTCATAAATATTAAACTATTATTTATTAGTTTATTACCTTATTATAGTATATAATATATATTATAGCATAATATTTAATATTAAATGTAATATTTTTTGCTTATGCATAGGTACAATATTATGTATCTAAAATTACCTATAGGTACATATATAGAAATTTATTTCCATTTAATTTCATATTAAAACTATCCATCTTTATCATATTTAATAATATTTGTATAGGTGATAATATCATCACTTATTCAACATTATTATTATATTACTGAATTACAAATTGTCAATTTTTTTTTTTTTTTGTTCGTGAGCATATTTAAATTATGAACAGTTTTTAGATGTTTTAAATATTAATTATTCTTATTATATACTAAAATAACTAACACTTATACAAGTAATACTAAAATATATCTATGAATTATGATGACATGTAAGTACCATGCTATAAATTTTATACTATTTTTATAGATTCACCAATTACTATATTATATATTATATCAATCAATAGTATCTTTATAATTTATATACACAAACAAACTTTAAATTCTACTATATATGTAAGGAATAAACTGGATAAAGCCATTTATATGATAATCCCCTCTGTTTCCTGTTCAATCATATCTTTACATAATTAAATCACTTTATCCGTTTATTACTTGTCTATAATGTTAAAACGTCCGTTATATTATATAAGATCTATAATATAGTATGAAATAAAATGTCTTCGTGATTTGTTTGCCTCTGCTTTATCTTTTAATTTAAACCTTAAAGGTAAGTATGCTAAACATTAGAATAATTTAAATTCTATTACATAATCGAACGAATTTTTATCGTTTTTTTTTGTTAAATTTTAATATTAATATAAATACCTATATAGGTCACATAGCCCTGTAATATGTAGCATTATAGCCATATGGCTACATATAGATGTGTTATTAATTTTACGAAATTAGAATAAACTGTACACATATCGTATAGATGTATACGATTATAGTTTTGTAAATAAGTATTTTCTCGACCTCGGCGGGTCAATAAATATGTATTTTATAAGTTTTAATCAAACGATTCCGAGGCTTTATTGTTTTTTGTACCATTTTAATTTTACGATCAGCAATAGCAGTACTATAAACCTTACAATTTATATAGGCTATTTGCCCATATTGTTTTTTTTCTTTTTAAAATATAAAAATTAAGTTTATTATTATTTCACGAGACTTGATTTACTCCAACAGCTCAACATTATTATATTGTAAACGCGCGTGATCAAATTTCAAAAACATTCTAGACTACGCGCGACATTATCGTATATATACCATATGATATGGTATAGTTCATATGTTAGTATCTATAGAATATATGTAAAACGTTTTATACTCTGCGCATGATGGTTCTTTACCCGATATCTCTGTTCGCACTGTTTCTTCTGGGGCCACTTTATGCTAGCGTTTTGTCCTACTATATATAGTACATGCGTGTGACCTACGAAAAAAAAGGGAAAACAATGATGGTATTTTATTATTTTTATGCAAATCATAATAATACTAACATATGAGTTCTATATATATATATGCGGCGAAAAAAAGGCCGGTGCGAAACTTTTCGGCTATAAACCTCTAGAAAAAAGATTTCCTCCGTATACATATACCTACATACATTTTATACATTTTTTATCCCCACTATTGCGCCATACTGTGGCAAATCTATTTATTTTCTTACCCCACTGCGTTTATATATATATATATATATATGTGTATATCTGTGTGTGGGTGCGTGTATGTGCGCGAGCGAGCGTTTTCTTTTTTTCAATTTATCGTTTACAGGAAATTGAATCGGATTTTGTGTGTGTGCATGCGAGACCACTCCGCCCAATAAAAAGAAACACCATTTTCTCGACCTAATAAAACACAAATATATAAAGCTATCACGCATGACAATATAATACCCCTTCTCGTTTTCCCGCCATGTTTTATACATCAAACACATATATAATACTTACTATATATATTATATATAACTACGTGTTCCTTTGTCGTCTCTTTCTACTATTTTTTTTATTTTATTCACTCATTTCCTGTCTATTTCTATATATATGGACAGAAATCATAAACCGAACTCGATAAAAAATCATTACAGTCCGAAAATTATGGCTCGATTTCACTAGTCAACCGAAACAGCTATATCTTGCCGTAATGACCTATTGCGACCGGAAATCCTGAAAGCATTCAATTGTTTGAACGGTATTAATCAAGATAATTTTTTCAAATTAAATTTATCGATTCATAATATATGTTTTATATTAAGTATACATAAAAACCACATGCAATTATCAACGATGTTATACAATATATATATAATATATATACATTATAGTTATTATAATCTAGATTATAGAAATATTAATTTATGATGTGATTTATGAATGTAGTAAAACTTAGTATGAGTGAGATTCGTTTATAAATAATAAATATGACATTAAATCGTAAATGAAGTGGTAAAATCTAATCATAACGATCGCGAAAATAATCATAATTAACTTCTAATTGTAACCTTTTAGTTAACTAATATATTATGCTAAACTTTTAAAAAAATTACCGGCTTCTTAATCTTTAACATAATACACGATTTATATTATATACTTGATGTTCGATATAAACTAGATGCCACAACCACGTAAAACTATATCAACCTTTAGAACGCATCCGTATAAATAAAGAGGTTATAATATTGTATAAAATTCATTCATTCTTGACATTGTTTATAATCTAAAATTATAATAGGTATAATATGTATAATTTTAATAAAACTAAAGATTTATGACACTGTCCGTATTTGCATAACCAATAATAAAATATGTATTCAACGACTACAAAAAAAAAAGTATTTATTTATACTAAAATTATCTTGTAAGTGTAGCTACAATATGTAAGAATATTATAATCAATATTTTCTATAGTAGAATGACGACGAAGAATCTAATATACCTATTGCTTGAAATAATAAATTATTTAATGCCCTTCAGCCAGTCCTCAAATCATATAATATAGACGTTCCCTTATCCGTCTAAATTATAATTATTTTAGACATAATATTTCGACACAAAGAAAATTGTAATGTTTAGATTGTTTGATTAATATTAAAAATGAAGTAATTATGTGTCGCCTAAATAAATTTATATATATATACTTATATTTACATATAATGTATAATATTGTATATGCTTAAATATTTTCTTCTGTATTTTACAACATAAATCTTACAGTTAAAAATCTGTTTTTAATTAAAATATATTATATATTATAAATATGCAATATACATAAATAGGATAAATAAATAGATCAAAATATATAGGTTTTAGACGTTTACGTAACTATATATAATATAAAGAGCTGAAAATTAAATTCTTAAAATATGTTATATATTATTATGCTTCTATATAATATATTATATTAAAATGAAAAATGTGTATAATAAATGTAATAGTATTTATATTTATATTATAATAAGTTTGATGACTTGCAGTTCCTATTTTAGTTTTGTACTTACTAAAAATTGATTAATAATATGTATTTTAATTTTAGTACTCATTTTCAGCTCTCTACTTTAAAATAATTTTGAATCTATTTAAATTAAAAAAAAAAAAAATTAATTTATAATGAACACTTAATAGAATGGTATAAAACAAAAAAAAATATCGAGTTAAATTAGTATAGGTATTACAACTATCGTCTTCGTTGATACAACTACCTAAAGTGGGCGACGATCCTAAATCAACTGTTTCTTATAACTTATAAGACTAAATATATTCCTGTGAGTATACTAGGTAACTTTTTATTTTCAAATGAGAATTTTTTCATTTAAATTGTTAATAAGATGACTTTTTTGAAAATGTTGATGTATTTTAAAAAAAAATTCAAATGAGTAGTTTTTGAGTTATTCTTAATATATATATATATATACTAAAGAAGTAGATCCATGTTGATATGGGTTTTGAAAATATGGGCCCACTGTGCAATGGGAGTTACACAACATTGTTGTGATGTTGAATTTAGATCACAAAAAAAACATTACTAATTAACATCAGTGTGATGTTCTTTAATTGTTTCATAAAAACAAACTTTTATATGTCAATAAATAACATTACCCCGGTTAGGTAATATACCCCGGGGCTATGATGATTTTAAAATTTTTAGTAATTAATAATATATATGTACATTTTATTATTTAAAAAAACTACTGTTTCAGTATAATAAATATCCACTAAGTAAATTTAAAATCATTTTAATTCAAATGATGAATTCTAAAAAAATCAGAATTTAGATACATAAGTATTTTAAAGAAAAAAATAGGTGCGAAAGCTTGCTGAATAACTTTGTAATATAATTCTATAGTTAAAATTCTTTGTTAGATAAAAAGATATATTTCAAATTTTAAATCAATTTTTGTTTATTAATATAATTATTATTATACTTATAACAGATTACCTATAGAAATGATAGATTTCTATTGTATTTTTTTTGCTAGTTTTCACTTATAATCCTCAAAGTTTATCCCTCTCTGAGAGTTCGACTATTAACTATTTTCTTCTGTATTCCGCTTAAAATATAAGAAAACTCATCGATTTATAAATATTGTAAGATCCTCAATAAAAATAAGTCAAAAGATCTAATGAAAATTATTTAAATTCCTTTAATAGTATAGAAGAATATAATGTTTCTATTGATTTATTAACAGTGAGAAGGTATCTATAATATTATGTATATTGTAAATTAGTGCAAAAATAATTCAAAATTAAATGTTTCGTGCGTTTAATTTAAAGTGCTGATATTTTTTTAAAAAAAATGATTCTGCAGATTACTTGAAATCAAAAAGGCATTATCTGATATAATACGACAAATAATAGGTATTACATTGAATCCAAATCATTGCAAATTAATCTTATAAAATAAATGGTTTTATTTTTGAATTGGTAAAGAAAAAAAAACGAACGTCATTGCGTGCATTCGAAATGACTAGGTATTTTTTTATTTATTTATATTTAATTTTATATAATACTCGTATGAGATACGTTACATCGCAGATAGGTTGTGAACACGGTACAGAATTAATCGATTCTGACTAGTGTTTAATGACATTGGAATCGATGGAGCGCAAAGTATAAACGCGCGTATCCTATTTATGTAGGACAGGTAGATATAATATTCTGAAGAGGGTTTAAAGATTATTATCCAATATAAATATAAATATTTAATAAATACACGCACAAACATTAGTACATAAAAAGTAGTTGTCAACAATGGCTCCACCTCGTCATAACAAATAAACCTATACATATACACATTAGTCAAATATAATTAGTTTCAGTCGACGACGCCCACCATGAAATTAGTCGACCCACCTCTGAGTGTAGGTATATGATATAATGTGAAAATCTTTTTGAAAAACAACGGACACGATTTCTCCCTCTCCACAGCCGTCACAATCACACACATATATTCTACCTATATGATATTATATACGAATTCAAATAACGGAATCAAATATTATTAAAATAAGATTTTTTATTTTATCGAAAAGCAGAACAATATTTTTATCTATATATACATAGGTATATACTTAAAAAATATACAAACCACTGCATTTAAATGTACATAATATGTATAGGCAATAGGCATATAATATATATATATTATTCAATATATCGTATCGCGTATTTTATATGGTTTTAAGACGTGTACAGTTTGATTGATTATAAACAAGTTAATATACGATAATGGTACGGTGGCCCGGGGCGTGTTTAAATGATTCAAAAAATAATATATATAATGAATTACTTTTGATTAAAACCGATATGCCATATGCTTTTCGAAAAAAATTACGAGTTATTTGTATTATACACATTACGATGTGCGAGGACTATAAGTACCTATATAATATATTATATATTTATGCATAGGTTCTAAACACTGCTCTGCCTCTAACTGTAGTGATGTGACTATGAATATTATATATACATAATATGAATAATTTGTTTCCACCCTATATCATTGTATGGAAGACATAATGTTGTATTATAATTTACAATAATAAAGGCTATAGCTGGGATTTCATTTTCTAAAATTCTTAAAATACTATTAAATACCTATTATTATATATAATATATGCTCTAAAAATACATTAAAATATTAAAATATGCACTTAAAAATATTTTATGGTTCATTAAAAAACCAAAAATTATAAATTTATTTGTTATAATTAAGTAAGGAATTTTTAATTTTAAATACAAAAAAAATGTTCTATTCTATAATATTATAATATACCAAATTACTAGGTAATTATATATTAACGCAAGACGAAAACGCATACATATGAACAGACGAATGACTGAAAAATAATACGCCTGAAGACCGAATTAATCTAAAATTATACAAAAGTTGAATTATTAATAAGGATCTTATTAAATTGAATGAATACAACATACAATTTGCAAGAATAATATTATCACGAATACCTGTAGTAAGCATACACAATCTGGGTCTTGAAATTGTATACAAAATTATTGTAAATAAACGAATCATGATGACATAAAAAGTAACAATTATATTAAATTATCGTATAGACAGTGATAGATCTAAGTCTCAGAAAGGCGGGGTGCAACTAATAATTGTATTGAAAGTTTCTTTTAATAAAGATTGTTATTTTATGGGTTATTTAATACATTAGTTATATTTTATTTGATATGTAATTTGAGTGAAGATAGATGTTAAGTAAGCAGGAAGTAAGTATACCTCATGGCTTCATGGCTCATGTGTTGCTTTAATTCTAATCACACATAGGGTTGTAACTGAGTCCTCGACGGTTTAAAAATAGACGGTTGCGAATAATTTCTTTAAATACTTTTTTCTTTGCCATTATTAAATATTATTTAAAATTTATCGCTTAACCAATGTTAGAAAATCTAGGATATCAAACAGAGGCCCCTAAAATTTTGTGCATTGCTAAATCCAGCATTGAATGGATATCATATAAATGTAGAAAATTGAGTGTAGGTAGTACTAGGTACCGACCTCATGGCTACATCCTATACCTATAATTGAAACGTACTTAAAGCTTTGTAAACATGACATATAATATGTGTAAATCTATATAATATGATTATCTACAGATAATCACATTAATTAAACTGGCATAGGATACAGTGTAATACACTTAGTATTATACACATAGCCGCATTACGTGAGAAGGTTATTACGTAGTTATATAAACGGTAGACGCATCACGGTTAAAGTAACTTCAACAATGCATAACAAAGCGATAATAGACTCCTTATAATTAAACACATTATAATTACTAAAACAAAACTGTACATCTCTATTTAAGAGAAATAAATTAATAAATTAATACGTTTGCAAACGTTGTAATTAAATTTTATATATTTAAACACGAATATCCTCAACACTTGACCCTTATTCGTATTAATTGAAACGTCTGATGAAAATCCGGAAAAGGTGGGCGGGTCCCATCAATGCTCCGTCATTCACGTCACTAATTTCTCGTCAGATATGTAGAGTGTATACATCGATAGTATAATATAATATATAGGTATATAATTATTGTGTTGTGTATAATATATATACCTATTATAAATAACCGACCAAGTGATAAGTTAAAATTAATACCATCACAAAGCCGGATGCAAAATTCTAATTAATACGTTATACAAGGTTTTAAAATCATTTTGCTAATTGATTATAATATGATTGGCATAGTGCTCAGTGGGGTCAAATTTTTAATAAAATATTTCGACATATAATTTAAGTGCTGTAGAACTTTTCGATATTTGAACTAATGGGAATTGAATATTTTTCTTTGATATTTATTTTAAGCTTTTTGAAGTAGGTTTAAATTTCAGTGTTATTTATCTTAAATTATATTGTGTTGTTTGTGAGGGTTTGAAAGGGTGATTCATTGTGGTTGGATAAAGTAATTTTTATGTTTACAACACAGAACGTGGTATATAACTATAGAATGAGTTTTGATAAGTTTTTGTTATGATTCGGAATCCGCAATAATGATACATATTTTTATCATACAATTTTGCAATCATTAATATTTTTATACTAAGATTTAAAGTTAGGAAAATTAATTATTTTATTTAAATTTATATTTCAAGTTGTTTATTATGTTTGTTAAGTTCATTGACATGGTATTACTGACATTTCAATTTATAAAATAGTAGATATTACAAAGTAAATAAAATAAATTACGAATAATGATAACAATAGTACAATTCAGACTACAGTAATAAGAAATACTAAAGACTATATTCTAGATCTAGATACCTACTCATTATTTAAACCAGATATTTCTACATCAATTAAATTTAAATTAATATTTATTATTAAAAATATTAATTTTTGTATCTTAATTTAAAAATTATAATATATTATTTTTGATTTTGTTTTACCTTATACGTATTGAAGTAAAGCACTACAAATACAAAATACTTTGGTATTTTATTTTCATCATTAGTAGTATTGTGCTAAAAAAAAATAAAAAAATTAAAAAATTATGTGTAATAACTTCATAAAAATAATATGAAAATAATAAGTACCTATTTATTCATTTTTTTATGGTGCATTGTTGACGCTTATTTTTAGTTTTTTGCTCGGATGTGATTTTAAATTGTTTTTTAATTACTCATATAATCATTACCTATGAACATTTTAAGTACCTATCATGAATATAATATGAATATTTGAGTATTTAATAATAGTTTAAACAATAATTATGGTGTTAGAATTGTTTAGCTATACAAAAATGTTAACTGACACAATCATTAAAAAGCTGTAAAAATGTTCTAATAATTAACAATGTTTTAAGTTGGCTATAATTTCAATAAGAAATATAGTATAACTGTATACCTATAGTTAATTTTTTTTTAGTTAATAATTAAGGAAATTCTAAAGATGAAATAAAGACTTTTGAAGACTTTAATAATATGTAGACATATCTTCCTATTTATATTAAACAAATATATATATATTATAAACTATAGATAGGAACAATTAAAAAAAAAAAAAAAAAAATACAAAATGTTTGATCTTAATTAATCAAAGTAGCCAAAATAATACATCGATAACTATAAACCATTAAAATATTCTTCCGATAAATACTCGAATTAGTTTTAAAACTGCAAGATACCATTAAATAAATAATGATATGATAGCAAAGTTGTTATTAAAGTAAAATTGGTTTAACTTTAAATTTAATATTCAATTAGGTATAAGTTATATAGGATATATATTAGAAAAGGTGGTCTTTAATATATGTATTTATATTTTGAGTTATTATGTTGTGCGTTACAATTATTTACCCACATAAAGTTAGTTAAAGTCAGTTATTATCGTCGTTGTAGGTACCTACTTATTATAGCTAAAAATTATCTGTCGCTAAAAAATTACATCAACGTTTTATTGTTTTTCTTGGCGCATAATGGTTATATCTTATATCTATCGTATAAATATAGTGAAAAAAGTTTCCAGTTCGATTTTGATTAAAAACATTCACTTTTAGTTTTTACATAATTGTTCTATATCAATTTGTCACGATTCGCAATATGGTATTTATTTATTCATAAAGTTATAACTGAAACGAGTATTTATAGAAGTACCTATATTACGAGTATATAATATAGATACGGAAAATTCGGAACTTAAATGATATTCTTTTTTATATATTACATCACGTAGTGTAGGTATAATTTTAACAATTTAATCATAATATAATATTATGTAATTTTTCATGACGTGCTAAACAAATTAGACCATTCTTAACTTATAACATCATTAACATATTTAAATTTTAAGATGATGATAATCACACATTTTCGGGGAAATAGAATAAAATTCTATGAAATACAATAGTCATTTATTTGGCAGTTCTAGGCTATAATCTAAAAATATTTTAATTTAATTAAGATAAAAAAGTGTATTGGCCTATAAATTAGGCCATAAAAATATAAACACTTATTTTTTTATAATAATAATTATTATATTTCACATAATATAGTATACATATTACATATATATAATATTTATATTTATATAAACTAACATTATAGCTGAATAAACAGAAATACTATTACTATATTAATAAAATCTATGGAAAAAAAAATTATTTAAATGGCTCACTGGAAAACTATAGAACATTGAAATACAATGTGTATATCCCGAAAATAAGGGCACCGTTGGGACACTCAGAAGGGTATTTGGAACTACTTCACAAAAAAACTATCGTAAAAAATCGTAAAAATGTTCAATGTTCTCGACAGAATTGCAGAAATGTGCTACAAAAAAACCCTTTATATATTATATTATAAGGTTAAAGAATATCAATTTTTATAAATTCTTTGAATTGTTTAATTAGTTTAAAATAATTAATATTTGAGTATACCGTTAAAAAAATAAACACATAGGTAATATAATCAGGTATATATATATATATATTATATACACACTTATATTATATATGTATTATGTAATATGTATATTATCAATTGACCCATATACTAAATGTTTATTCATAAAAATAATTTCAATTTATATACAGTATTTTGCTGTATCATTTCAATACGGAAAACAAAATGATTACAGCTTTTTATAAAATACATACGAGATAACTACCTATATGAGGCTATGTGTTGGTTAAATTGTTAGGTATATACACGGTATAATAACTAAACATAATTAAAACATTTTTTTTTTCAATCAAAGAAAAATTTTTTAACACAAAAATGGTAAAATTAAAAATATTAAATTATGTAAAAAATATAACAAAAAAACATGCAATGATAGGTATATACAAATAATATTATTTTGTCATGAAATAAATTTATATTTAACTTAGCAATAAAATAAAAACAATCAAATGCAATAATATTTTTGAGCTTTAAGCCTTTTAGCTACGTATATATATATATATATATATTATATAGGTACTCGGTACTCGTATACCTATTATAAATTTTAATGGATCATTCATTTTATAAACAATTACGATATGAGACATGATATTATGATGATAATATATTTAAACAATAGTATTAATATAATTTACTATTTTACTCTGTTTACACACTGCTGCAGTATGAAATAACTTATTATTTATTAATATTATTCAAAGCTTAATTATAGGTACACGGACTATCTGAATCTACATACAGTTTGAAATATTATTCATAGATTAACACGATTTAAAAGCTCTCTTATATTATTAACCATTAGAAAATATTAATTTTACTTATATTCGTTGTTTTTATCCGGTTTGTCATAAAAAAATTTTTTTTAAGACGAACAATTAGGTGCATTAGATTCTTTGAATGACATCAACTGTTTCCGTGGTGTAGCGGTTATCACATCTGCCTAACACGCAGAAGGTCCCCAGTTCGATCCTGGGCGGAAACATAAATTTTTTTTTGAATATATTTCTCAAATATCGTTGGAATATTATTATAATAATAAAATATCATTTAACATTCTTATGTACAATTTGGTATAGGATTATTTACTATTGTTTTATACAATTTATATACTATATATATACATACAGATCAATTCCATTATAACATCCACTGTAAGACTAGGTACATGAGGTACAGCCCACTTATATGGAATAATATGAGATAGTGGGTGATTTATTCAATTAATTCGTATATAATAGTAGGTATTTATATATATGTATGTCAGTTACACGCAAAGTATACTGATAGTGGATGAATGTGTGATCTTATTGCTGAACAACAAATATGCATATACCTGCGTGAGCAATAACTAATAAGTATAAAAATAGTATATTGGGTAAGCTAAAATGCATAAATACGTGTATGTTCTTGTGTGACATCTTGATATAGACCGCCATCAGGCACGCACCTAAGATTTTTGTCCTGAGGGGGGGCGGATAGGGGGTGCTTCAACATTTTCCTAATTTCCTTTACACAAATAATTATAGGTATATTAGAATTTTCGATTTAGTACAGATATATTTAAGTATAGAGTAGGTACTACTAGTACTAGTTGATTTGCTTCGTTTTTGACTCATTATTTATTTATTACACGTACCTACACATATTACTATTCGACACAATCCTGTCACAACGGCGAAATCGAACGGACTGAATAGTGAATAACTGTCGAATTGTTCAAACTAGATTTTCATGCCACAGACAATCGTAGGTAATTATTATTGTTATTATCGTCGTTACAAATCAAATGGATCCAACGTAATTGCTAGTACCTATCATGATTAAATAATAATAACTAATAATTATTATTATTTAGCCACGGTACCTATGTCCTATATAATCTAAAATCTAAAAAAGTTTTAAACGAATAATACCTGAGCGATTGGTGTCCATTGATTGCCACAAACTTTATCACGTATAGGTACCTACTATTAATTTAACTATTAATTTATATCTAACATTACAATAAAATTTGGATAAAAAAACAATCATTGTAGTATTATATTTATGATGATATGCTATAATAATGTATAATTTAATAAAAAAAAAAAAAAATTGGTGAAGGGTGATTCAGTCCCAAAGTCCCACCCTTGGGTGCGCCACTGACCACCATGTTAAGATTTAAATTCATGATTTTATCATACAATATTGAATATAATGTATTTACGTATAAATGTATAATACTGTTTTATAACATGATGTATCCAAATTGCAACGGAGAATCAGACATCCAACTTTCGTATGATTACTTGATAAGGCGACTGGTAGTTAAATATTCTGAAAAATATTATTGTCATTGGGATCTGTCGAGTCTAATTAATACCTAACTATTTCCTTCACAATTAATATAGTTTGTATTCAAATAGTTTAAACAGTTTATGGCCTTATATTGATTGCTATTCGAATTTGATAGTGCCCATCACTAATAGGTAGTCAATAGATACTACTTTCTGTGTAAATTATAAACACTATTTTTGTTTACCTGTAGTGATGCGAATTACGTATCTTTATTTTGGTGCAATGTATTAATGTTAATGTACCAACTCCCCTTTAGGTTGTAGCCTTGTGCCATTGTAGATAGCCAATAGTTGTATAATGTACAATATTGTACATTTAGGTACCTATATAAATAACAATATTATATTTAAATAGATTATATATGTTAGAGATTAGAACGATCATATTAACTACTATTACATGTTATACAATTACATAACATAATAATATTATGTGTATGTAAACATTAAGTCTATAAATAGGTAATGTAAATTTTAAATAATATTATTTGACATATTTTGTAATATTAAATATATTATGTTCAACAGGTTTGAAGTTTATTATAGCTACCACCTATAATTTAAGTTTTGAAGTTAAGATATTTCGTAATTATCTTATAACATATATATATATATATATATATATATAGGTTATAGAATTATAGGGTATTTAAATATAGATAAAAGATATATTTTGTAATCGTCAAAGATTACAATATTACTGTGAAAATACATACCAAATTGAAAAACTAATAGTGTAGGTACTTAATAAAAGGTTGTAAAAAGGACTAAGACCATTGCATTTCTTCTATAGTCAGCAACTGTTTCCGTGGTGTAGCGGTTATCACATCTGCCTAACACGCAGAAGGTCCCCAGTTCGATCCTGGGCGGAAACATTACTTTTTGTGTTTTTTTTTACAGACCCTTAAAATTATTATTAACAGTTAATGATATAAATATATAATAATTATATTATATTATAATATTATACGTTTTTCCAATAATTTAAATCTGTCCATAATAATATGCACCACTCAAAATTAAATATAATAATGAATTTGATTATATTGTGTAATAAGATGTTATTATTATTATTATTATTAAGTTAATTATAACTAACATTTAATATATTATATATTTTTTTAAATAACTGTAGATAAACAAAAAAGTTTACTTTTTAATCAGTTATGAATAATACCCAAATTTTACTATTTTCAATACCTATAAAAATAAAATTATTTATAAATTAAATATTATTAAATTGTGTAAAATGTTAATATAAAACTAAAATTATTATATACATTGCTGGTATATATTATTAATTATAAAATATAATTTTATTTTAAAATGTTACAAATTATCTAAATAATATGTATGTGATAAAAATTAGAAAATATTGAATAATAAAAAATGCAAAAAAATTAATGTTTCCGCCCAGGATCGAACTGGGGACCTTCTGCGTGTTAGGCAGATGTGATAACCGCTACACCACGGAAACGCTGAAGGCTATTAGCTATTTTATAGATTTTAAGCTATTATATTATATCTTTTCTGTAAGTACAATTATTAATTTTAAACTCAAATTTTCATCTAAAATAATTTAAAATGTATGTATAGATTAAACTATTATAAAAACTAACAATGTAGTAGATCAGTGATTATAAGATTACATTATATTTTAATTCAATAACCACTTGAAACAAAATAAAGTCAAAATATAGCGTACTTTCAATGAAAAACTAATGCCTAAAGGGATTGCTGATGATCTTTATATTTTAGTTAGTTAATAAATGGCATAAATAATAAACTATAATTGTTCTTTTCTTTGAATGAGCCAAGTACCCAGACCCTCCTTCTACTTTTACCAATGGTAGGTAGGTACCTATGTAAAATTAAATTTGAACATGATGGACATGTTTATAATAAATTTAATTAATAATAGATAACTATGATTAGGTACCTATCTAATATTTTATAAACATTAGTCTGCTAGTGGTACCTAGTTTTGTCATAGGTAGGTACGTTAGTGAGTAGTGACTAGTAACTATTAATTTAATAAGTAATAACATATTAAAGACAGGTATAATATTATATGAGTGAATGAGACAGTGATGCAAACTTACAGATTAAATATATTAGTAGGTACAGGTATTATACATGTTATGATCAATATATGCTAATATCATCTGCAGGACATCAGCGGGTCCTACCCATATTATACCCAAGTCATAAATCACAGTCGTTGACTCGCCGATTTAATTACATTTATGTAATACGTAAAAAGTATACTAGGTAGATATTTTATAACATTAGAAGAATAACACAATAAATTATTCTAAACACAATTATTATTGCATCAGAGTTGCACCTCGATATCCAACTTTATATATATGTATATATATATAAATATATAATATTTTCAAATACTGGCAATACTGCACACACATAAATATATAATATCTACGCAATACATTATTATTCTAGTCCTAATAGGTATCTATACCTATATTTATTATATTATAGTCATATATAACCGCGAACTATATATAATAATGCAAGCGGTATGTATCGTATTACGAGCAGCTATTATAAGTTACAACTATAGCTAATATTATGTATATAGGTGCCCACGACTCGCGTACTTATAATAGGACCCGTATACACAATACCTATGTACAAACGACGTTTTGGAATTTTAATTGAAAATCTCTATATAGGTATCCGAATCGGACGAGCGTGCTACGTGTCATAATACCTCATATAGATCGTATCGTCGGTATATTATATATATTAAACACCGTACACACGTGGGATATATATATATATATATAATATGTGGGACATGACGTGATTTTGTATGAGCGATCTATACAACAAAAATCATTATAACGATGTGTGTTTTATCGACGGGCGCAAAGGACATAAAAATAATTTGCACTCGACAATAATAATAACAATAATGTTTCAAAAGCCAATCTGTTACGATCCGCTCGCGCCACCTCGCCCGCCTACGTAATATAATATTATGTATATAGATAATACCAATACGTGTCGGTGTACCGCTGTAATACGTATAATATAATATAGGTACTGCAGGCACACATAGAGACGTATAGGGTACACGACGCATATTTACAGCCGTGACCAATTATTATTATTATTATTATTTTTTTTATCCGAACAACTACAAACAAATAACGCGCGCGGACAGGTGTTTGTTAGTGCTGCGTTTCTCGTCGTCGTCGGCTGTGTGCCGTGCTCGACGACGACGACGACGACGACGATAGGCGTAGTATTATTATAATATTATTATTATATTTTTATTTGGAGAATAAATTACGGTGAAAGTAAAGCGGGACCCCGTACGCGTACAAAATAATACACACACACGGCACGCACGCATTTATATTATACGTATATATGGGCATGTTTATAGCCGTCTGCGCGTCTGCCCCGGTGCGGAGGACATCTTTTATAATGTGCGTGTACACGAGTTCTCTCTCGCTCCGCAGTGTTTAAATATTATTATATTATTATGTGGGTACGTCGTCGTCGTTACCCTCGCCGTATAGTCGCGCGCGCCGTCTCTCGGGCTTCGATTGTTATCGCGTAAAGACTTTATTAACCGCGTATAAAATATGTGCCGAGGATTCCAGAAATGTCACTTTTAAGGTATTTAGTCGGTAAAACGGACCCGACATTCCGTCGAGATCGGGTTTCCAACCGTACAGCATCTATCCTATATATATATATATATATATATATACGTAAATGTAACCCATACGCACACCGACCGTATATTATAAGACTGTTATTATATAGGTATATACGCCGTTCACCATTTATATTATTATCATCATTGTGTTTATTATTATTATATTACACCACTTGGCGGGATATATAGGTACATTATCCGTATATATATAATATATTAATATAATATGCATATGGGTATAATATAATGTATATAGGTACATATTACCTATATATATAATTCCGCAGTCGTTTCACGACACGTTTTTTTTCGCTTTCTTGTGTATATACGTCTGCCCCGACTCGACGCGCGAGCGCGTGTGTGTGTGTCTAAACGTGTGTTGTACAGACACCATTAACACGACGTTAATGTCCATAGGTATATTGTTATTGCTACGACGCGACCTTATCACTATCATTAGAACTTTGCATTTTATTATTACCACTATTCACTATTATTAAATAGGTACTTACGTTATATTTTAAATTTTTTTTTTTGGCATACTATCGTAAATGCAAGTATTATTATTATTGCGTATTTTATGAAACGACTTCGATTTAATGTCGAAACATGCACGATACATAGGTATTTAGTATTTACACACGGTTTATTCGAATGTAATGTTAGACAATATATGGTGTACCTATACTAGGTATGCACAATGTAAAAAAAAAAATAGGAAATTTAGTATTAAGCTTAGCTAATCATTCTGTACCGAATTGTTCGTGACAAATTAAACACCTGTGGATTAACTCTTCCTAGAATTCTGTTATATTATGTAAACTGCACAGATTTTTAACATATTTATTATAGGTTGTTTTGACAATAGGTACACCTAATATACTGGTTTAAAATTAAATCCAATCATAAATCATAATAATAACTATTTTATTATCCATAACCAATGACATTTTTTTATGGGTCAACTATGTAGAATATATAATTATTATTCAACATTTATGTGTTTCTACGGATCTTGCTGAATATATTGACAAACACGATATATCATGAAAATAAGTCGAAAACTATGAATTTGCATATAAGGATCATTCGTGTTAGGCCTTTGATTTTTTATAATATAGATATATTTAATATTTATTATATGGTCGATCCTGTATACGACTGTACGAGTTTATAATATAGTGTTGCTCGTAACAAATAAAATAATAACAAAAGCATATTCATCCTGTCCTATAAACTCCATTAATTGTAAACTGTACTTATACATATTTTTAATACATTTGTATGGTTGTTTTGACTAAATATTAACTATACAGATCTAAAATTATTTATAATAAATATAATAGATAACTATTTTATTTATCGAAATCAATGCGTAGTGAAAACCCTACACAAACAAAATAATATTTGTTTTTTGTACGGAAAATTTGTGTGACTTAAAAATGTATGGGTATAAAAAAAATATATTTTCAAAAAGTTTATAATTTGTTTAGTTATAAATGAATGTTAATGTTTAATATTAAAAAAAATCAGTGTGATTAAACATCATAAGATAATTTTTTGAATATAGACTACAGAGATATTAGTCATTATCTACATATTAGTCATTAAACTATAGTAATATATTAATATCTACTATACTAAGTACCACATATTATACAGATCTATACAACTGTAACAAGTAATTACCATTAAATTAGTGTTTATGCAACCGTAGTAAAATGCTATATTATGATTTATATATCTTCATAATATGGTAC
This sequence comes from Aphis craccivora, assembly GCA_009835225.1. Taxonomy (NCBI): domain Eukaryota; kingdom Metazoa; phylum Arthropoda; class Insecta; order Hemiptera; family Aphididae; genus Aphis; species Aphis craccivora. Next base: position 51,366 of record VUJU01001213.1, read on the forward strand.
AGTCGACGGTCTTAAAGAAATTGCCATAAAATATCCACCGAGTGCACTCGTGCACTGCACATGTGCAGGAAATGATAGAAAATAAAATACAGTATAATATAGAACGAGGAAATCTTTTATACAGTGACCTTTTCAGTTTTCATGGGATTAAAATTGATATATATATCTGTATATTGTGAACACAGTGTGTCGTGTGTGAATACAATGTTGAATATATACATAAAATAATACATTACTTTACACATATCCAGGAGGGAAGGGTCAAAGTCGAAACGACAATAGTACGCGGTTATCTATATAGTGCTTTGAAGGATAAGGTTCGATTATTACCGAGAGAAATAACGAGCCGTTTGTGATAAAATGGTCCCGTTTCAATTTGTCGACGAAACTGTCGAGGTTGGTCATCGTATACATCTATATATATATAAACATAAAAAAATAAATAATAATAAAAACCCTAAAACCGATGAGAATTTGGTTAACGATCACGATACAGCGATCATTCAGATGATCGTCACCGATGCGTAATTCTATACATGTATATTCTTCATGCCGTTTCCTATACACTTCACACTACCGATTGCCTTACATAATATACACTCTATGCTGTACTCTGCTTTATATTTTTTTGAGGGGGTTACATTCAGAGTCTCATGGGACCAATATTCTGTTCAACGTCAGCACATGGTAAATTTTCCTACAGTGAAAAGAAAAAGAGGAAATGGGTTTTCTATATATTTCACCGCTACAGCCGGCACACTTCCTTTGGCCACGCGAAATATAATCTCACAAGCGCTCTATTTTAAATACTCAAACACCCGAGTGCGTTTATTGCAATTAATAATGTTATATTAGGAGCAACTCATGTTTAGTCATAAAAAAAATGGTCGTTACTTGAATATATTTATATAGGTATATTACAATTATTTATTTGAGGTTTGATGCAGAGGGATGATGTAGGGCTATATTCATGTACAGGTTTGTTCTCAAGTCTAAAAGTCCTCATTCTATTGTTATTTCAAATCGAGCAAGCGGTGGAGAAATGTTTGACTCAGTTTCGGAGATTTAAAAAAAAGTAAGATTTGCTATGAATATTTTTTAGGATCTTCCCATCTATAGCAAAAGATATATGTAGGCACATATAAAATGATATATTTAATGGAAAACAAAAAAAAAAAATGGATAAAAATTATCATCGTCATATAGGTAGTATTAGCCATATTTATTTCTGATTTGTTTATAAGTATTATTATTAAAATATAATTTAAATAATAAATTTAAAAAAATGTATCTATTCTGTAGATATCGCAAAGGTAAGCAACGGTAGGTATATGCGTATAAAGAAGTCTACTGAACTCCGAATACCAATAACAAACTATATTATTTATTTAAACTAAAATGAAAAAAAATAAAGTCTGTTTGTAAATATATATAGTTACAGGTATAATTTTAAATTAAAATTAATATTTTTTACTAATTAATTTATAGTTGCCAATCAGGGGCGGCTCCAGAGACTTGGTTGTGGGACCCATTTTTTCGTCATGATTCATCGATATATATATAAATATATTATATACGTAAACCGTCAGTCGATAATACCTATTTAACGTGTTACAATGTTATGGTTAATAACTATTGACCAATAGGTAATAATGGTCTTTTTCTATAGTTTACTAGTTCACAAGGAAAAATATTTAAATATATCAAACAAAATATGTATTAAGAAATTTTAATAATTTTTGAAAGCCCGGGAGGGGGCCATGGCCCCAGTTCCCCTCCCCCCTTGGAGCCGCGCCTGTTGCCAATTGCCATAGATACTAATAAATTAATTAATAAATTATATAGTTGAATATAAATAAATAACAATAAAAAGGCAACGTTTTCTAAACATTTATTTAGTAATATACCTAATATATTATATTATCCGTAAATTTAACTATATTTTTCTAAAATTATGAAAATAAGATATTGTAGGTAGGCTTATTATATTTAATGGACTTTATATTTATTATTTTGTAATGTATAAAAAATCATTATTGTAGTGTAAAATTAGAATAAATACATGTAAGTTAAGTTTTCTCCTATTTTGATTTTGTTCTTAACGTATTAGTAGCCACTATTTTATAATATGATAAAATTGTTGAAATACTAAACGATTTACTAATCTAAATATAGTGAATTGTAGTGAAATGTCCTCATAAAATATTAATTAAAAAAATCACATTCTTTTTAATTATATATAATTTACAAAACTCCGCTAACCCAAGTTTTAATAAATATAATGATGTAATTAATACTATATTGAGTCATGATAGTTATACGTATATCAATTATACTATTAGAGATATAATAATGATATTTTTAACAGTAAAATATAGAAAAATAGAAAATGATGTAAGTTAGGCGTGATAGATGAAAATTAAAATTACAGTTTTTAAACCTTAACTATTAAATGATAAAGATATATTTTTTTAAAAGGATATGCATTTTTATGTTTACTTGAATCTAATTATTTGATTGCTATTAAATAGTAAAAATACGCCTATCGTTATAATTATAAAACCAATGAGTACATTTGTCGATTTGATAATCAATAAAAAAAAGTGTAGAAATTGTAAACTAAGTAAAATTTAATAAAATAGTGATATAAACTAAATACATAAATGAGAAAAGAGAAATAGAAAATAGTTCATATAAATTTTGTTATTGGTACAACAGAAATAAGCGGTGTGAAGATTGTTGAAGAATACAACAGTAATATAACTAAAGTTGAAGAACAGAAATAACTCATATAAAAAAACTGTCATTTATAATTAAAATAAGTGCCTTGACAGTAAAAAGTTATCCCTATACAGTTGCAGTAAGCTTTTATTATTAAATAGATATTTTATTCATAGCATTTACTGTTTTTTATTGTTTAAAAAAATTAAAATTAATGAATTTAAAAACTTAAAGATAATAAAATTATATATATAAAATTTTCTTTCAAAAGTGTATGTTGAATATTTTGATTGACCTATACTGGACGAAAATTTATGGAAATGTTAAAAATATCCACTAAATAATGTTATACAATTTAATTAAGTAAAACTTCAAATTAAAAAAGGCATGAATTAACCTAGTCTAATCGGACTAACATTTTTTTGTGATTAATTTTTGGTGTACGCATATAAATTTAAAATGTAAAATAAAAACTATTTTGAAATTTGTTTCATGATAGGTACCTATATATTTAGTTAAAGATCATCCTATAATTTATATAGATAAAAGAATATGGTTATAAAATGTTGCGTTACAGTTTAGATAAAGGGATTAGCTTACAGTTTTATTATAATCAAGTCATAATATTTGGATAAAAGTATATTTGTTACGAAATAATTCATTGACCAGATATGACCTTGATAGGCTTGATAGCATTAATATTGTGTTGGATAATGGTATAATTAGTTACCATTTTATAGTTGCTTTAAATCGAAAACACGTATTCGAATTTAATTTCCTTCTATATCATGTCACCAATTAATTTATTATTCGTGTTATTTTTATCGTTAATAATTTAATATTAATGACGGTAAGAAAAGAAATTAGTCAATAGCAGATAAATTATAGTATATATATAATATTATATGCATTTATATGTATATAGGTATTCAATTATTAACTACCATGAATGCGTATTACTATAATACTAAAAAAATAGTAATTTTTTTTTTATTAATCGATAATTATTATTAATTACATACATAATTACGTCCTTGTTATAACTTATGGACTGTTAATTAAAAAAATATATTTTTATGATATATATTATGTATACCTATATATATAATATTATATCTCACAATATTCATATACAGTAAAATAGTTTTGTTATAATAAATTTTTATAAATTATAACAGTATATGTATATATTTATAATATATTATACTATCGCTATTAACTTTTGAATTAATACTGACTTACTATGTAGAACGGTGTAGTTAAGTTCAGCGTTAAAGGTTCGTGGTATTAACATATGAGATGCTTAGAATATAAATCTTAATATTTTGAAAATGTATTAACCATTATGTATTGTGAAAATGACAGAAAATAATTATAAACGTTAATGTTTTAAGTCCCCATGAAATATGAATAATGTTTTTGAATTACAACAAGTCTATTTCCGATAGCATACAGACCTATTTTTGTATAATAATATAATATCATAAACAACAAATGACCGAGGTACACTAATGGTAATACTATAAGTATAAGTAAACGGTAATCAATAAAAATGTGTAGAAAAAAACTCGTTAATCAATTGGAATTAGAAACATAAATAAAATAATATTAATATTAATTACAACAATATCTTTACAGATCTTTTCAAAGTTTTATGTATGTACCATTGTAAATTTACTATACAATAATGTAATATAGATTTGATTTCTCATGTGTATGAAGGCAGTACCTGTATTATTGTGCTGCCACTGTAAAAAGTTTTAAAATACCATTATAAAACAGTATACCTACTAAGCGTCAATATATTTTATGTTTTCTTCATTTCATATTGATCCTAAACCATTGAAAAACATCGGGGTGATGACTGTATTACACTAGTAACAATTTCGTCAAGAAATCACGTGTAGGTATATACCTACTATAGGTTTTTCATATGCTTTAAAAATAAAATTTATCCAACAAACTTTGATTACACTAAATACATATATAATATATCACGGTCTTTACGGTGCCAAAAAACCTGTCAAATGAAATAAAAATAAAACGGTCGTGTTGTACGGACAGAGCGTTGGTCGGAGACTATTTTGAATAAAATTGTAAATCATTGTACCTACAATGTATAATATAGTATAGCACCTGTATACGTTTTTCGGAAGGAATTCAGGTATGATGTTATGATGATAATAATATTATAATGTACACGAACAAATATAACGTATAATACCTATATGAATACAACCAACTAACCAAGCATATTTTGTTGAACACCAACACCACGCCGACTTGTCCGAATGAATAATGTAATTTCAGTAACAATAATTATGCAATATATAAACGTTGGATATATATTTTATATGGCGTAACAAACTATAGGTATATCATACACTATACACGCATTACATTTAATCGATAAATAATCGAGAGATTTATTTGTCACGTTCGTGGTCGATGGCGGATGCGAAATAACGTATATAATATATGAATACGTTGTGTATAAGGTGTATGCGTCAAACAAAATTAATTTCATTATCGTATGATGTAGATATAACAATATAATACACACCAACACCGCATATAATAATATATACCGACTTGGTAAACAGTATTAATTATTGTCATATATATATATATAATGACTATATAAATGTACATTGCAAATACCTCGAATCCCAATGGTTCTGTAGCTGCGACACGTGTATAATGATATGTAAGATGTTGATCGACATAGTACACGTACCTATACAATAATATATGAGAAGATATTATTATAAATCTTTAACATTCGATATAATTTTTTTACTTTAATGCTTGGAATCGATTGTATTTTATTTTAATTTACGTCTAATTTATCGTATAATATAATATTATATCATTAGTATACTAAGCACATATCAAGTATGTCTATAATTTTACTGTATATATACTTACATATTATTCTAATATTGAATACCACCGCGTGTCACGACTCTTCTGTCTGCATACTATAAAAAAAAATCTACTTTATTCTATATACGCAAAACGATATACTAATAGTTTTGTATTTTTTTATGTGTAGCCGTGTAGGTATTTGTTTATAACGACATTATAAAGAAGTTATGTTATATATGCATAATATATAATTTCAGTACTCTTTTGTATAATAACAAACATTTTATCTCAACGCGAAATTAAACGATAATGTAAAAGTATATGGATACTAGATTATACAATATATTCACACCTATAAGATTGGTACACAACGATCTCGAGAGTATGTATAAATAGGTAGGTACCTAAATCATATCATGATGTCTTGTAATCTGTTGGTAATTCTGATTTCTGAAAAAATAATGATTGATTTAAAAAAGGCCTCTGTATATACCTATGTAATGTACCAAAGTCCAACTTATGAATAATTGTTTGGAATACATAACATTTTAGAACACACTTAAGCACATTACAGTTGGTAATTACATTAGAGTATACAAGATATGTAAAAATATAAAAATCCGGTCTCTAATTATTCATAATATTATGTCTAATATCTATACTTAAATGTTAAACACTTAAACGAAGAAATAAAATGCACAGGTTATAGTCAAGAACACCCGTATAAAAAATACTCACCTATACGATTATAATACCTACATATTATACTACTTATAAAATTTATTATATAACTTATATGTGTATCGCAATTCACGGATCAAATATATATACGGACAAGTCTAGAAGTATAGAAAAATGGTTACTGCGGAGCTGCAAGGTCTTTCTATCATTTTTTTATATACATAAATTATTAATCACTATTAGTGTTAATTGCTTGTTCGTGTTGAAAATTACATTCCACGATTCTGACGTGTGTATAGCTATATAATTCACATTAAAGTACTAAACTCGCATATTAATATAATAATATTAAAACACTGATATTATAAGTAATATACTATAATTATTTCAGTTAATTTCGTGTCATCTAAATACGTACAATAATAATTGTTAAGTGACAAGGCTAAGTTTGTTCGATTACTTATTATGCTATGTAAAATAATATTTGCTTAACATAATAATAATTTTTTTAAATAATATTTTGTTTTACTCGAGATAATAAGTGACATCATAGCATCATATAGCTGGGTAAATTTGTAAAATATTAAACACAAAATTATTGTATAGTTTATTTTAATGTGCCATTAATAAAATGCTAAATTAAATTACATCACTCTGTATAAAAACCTTTTCTTACATGGTTTTATCATATAAATTTTTAATTTTACTTCCGATTATGAAATAAATTATCATTTAAAAAAAAATTATGAGAAATCAGTACGATTAATTGATAAATATAGTTAAATATTAGAACTTTTTTTTAAATGATTGTGTTAAAAATTGTAAATTTATATACCAACATAAATAATTTATAACTAAAGGTATATTCAAGTTACATATTTGATAAAAGTATATTTTATATTTTTAAATCTTAAAATTGACTACGAAAATTAGTGTAGTCATTAGAAATATTAAACGAATCAACTCGTACATATAGAAATATATTAACAAATCATACTCTTCAGTATAATGTAAAATGCCTTATTATATGTGTACCTATACCTATATTTATATGATAAAGTATTGACACAAGTTTTAAATAAATAATAGAGGTATTGTAACTTGTGAATAGTCATAAATTATTATATTTCAATTTTAAAGAGTATAACAATAATAATGATCTTTGTATGAATATTATAATATAATCAAACGAGTTCGTCATCTATAATTAATTTAATGTAGGTATTTTAATATGAGTAAGGGCAACATTTTTACTTGGTTTTATAGAAATCTATCTGAAGATAAATTTTTATGTTTCGTTGATTGAATGTCAACACGTAATATCATATATTATATTTAATACTAAATTATTATATATTATAATGTTTATTTACTTTTCACGCATTAATATTTCATCAGCGTGCTTACACGAGATAACTTTTTTGCCCTATACTCCATTTAATAATAGTTCGCTGTACCATCACATTCGACAAATATAATTAAAAATAAATTAATTGCAATTTCTTATAATTATGATTTTATTTTACCTTGAATATAGAATCAACAGTACCTATTATTAAATATATGCCTACATAACATTATAGTATAGTATATTGAGGCAATAGCTATAGTATATAACACTTTTGAAGAAGGTGGGGTGCATTACAAAAGTTACTATATGCATATTATAAATACATATCAAAACTATGAGATGTTTTCTATTATTTAAGTAAAGTTGTTTCAAATGTATACATTGTAACTATTAATTATTCATTAAAATTATTATATACTACATAGGTTTTTTTATTTTACTCATAATATAAGTAATTACAATCTATAATATATGCATAGGAACTGTACTCACAATATATATTTATTTTGTTTGTATATTTATAATAATTATGTTTGGGTAAACTCTTAAATAAACTAATAATACACATGTCGACGCAATAATTTAATAATAACGCATAAATAATTTACAATTATGATGATAATTTATAAAATGTTTTCGTTAACATGTGAGATTATATATTAGGCAGGCAGGTACATTATTGCGAAAGGATTTTTTTTTTAACACATATAAATTCATATTAAGCAGGACCGTATTATAACGTACATGGTCACTCGGACCACGCGATTATTATAATAATGGTACAAACGCAACAGCAGGTACATATTATAGTATAGTATATATATAAATGTATATGTCACCGCGGTTGCTGGTTAGGCCATTAAAATCAGTCGGGCCGTTCTTTGAGAGTATCTAATTAAGAAATTAAGATGCTCTGATAGTAAATAGTAATAGTAATGTGTATATAATAATAGTAATAATAATACACCACTGTCCGTGTGGATATATAGGTATATATTATATGTGTACAAGGAATGTCGACTGGAATTCTTGTCACACGAAGACTAACAACCTCGCGTTCAGATGATTCGGTGGATATAAACCGCCCGAACTACACAAACATACGCCGCTTCGAAATTTAAACGTTTCGTCTTTATTATTATTATTCCACGGTACTGCTTTAACGATGTTTATTTAATTTTATTTTTTACGTACGATCCTATTTCTATATTATAGGCGTGTGCCGGACAAACTCAATTTATTCGTGCAGCGTATATTATAATATAAAAATAATATAATATGTGGGTACGTACCTATAATATTATTGTATGTAAATGTAAGCGTATTAGATTTAGACACGACGATAAACTGTCCTTTGGCCGACTAATTATGCATTTTGATGACGATAATAATTCTTCAAAGACCAGCGATATGGGATCTCTTGATTTGTTCGATTACTTAGGTGCCTGGTACACCAAACATTTAGATGTGTTTTTAAATAAAACATTAAATACGTTATTCGTTCGCCGTGGAACGCAGATATTTAAATTTTTATAAGTGTTAAACACCAATCGAAAGAATTAAATGTTAAACAAGTTGCCTTATATATTACCTATATATAATTTACAACGCGACATTAACAACGTGTTTTTCATTATGTCTTTATTCGTCCATTCCTATCTTCTTGTCGTCATTTTACATCTGTTTCAGTGATATTACATATATAAAACATTGAAATATTACGATGATTCTTTTCCGACGCACCTTATTTCTACACAAACCGTTAATTAATTAATGATTGTTCGAAATGTGATTTTTTTTTTCTAAAAAAGAGTTGGGTTTCTTGTTTAATAGTTACAATTATTAACATTCGTATTTATCAATATCATAATACAATTTATATAGTACCACATTCAAATAAATATTTAAACGCAGCATAATGAATACCATAATTATTCCTATGATAAAAACAAAATTATCTTTTCTGAATGTATGCAGCTTATTAATAACTAATTATTATAATAGATATTATGGGTTTTAGGTTGTAAATGGTTATGTAATTATATCATATAACAATAATAATTATTATTATGAAATAAAATAATTATTTCTTATTTATATATAAGTAGTAACGTAATATTGTAATATAATATAATAATTACTGTTGTATAGATTAATATTTAATAACCCATAATATCAGTGTTCATAAAGTAGTTCTGCAGACTGTCTGCGCAGTTTATCTGTTCTTTAAACAATAAATAGCCTCATCGTCAGATGGATGGTTAAACTTAGGATGATACGTGTATAATTCGAATAACGAACATTTTAGATAACAACCATTTATGGTTATTATTCGAATAATAAAAATGTATATTTGTTTGGAGTCGTAAATGTATATGTATTAACCTTGTTCCGATTGTCGTTTTGTCGACTCCTGCGTATCGAGTGTCCACGTGATGTTTAAAAAATGACCACATGACTTGTTTTATTATCATTTGATATAGACATACCACGTATGTATATTGTTTGTGTTAGTATTTATATGTTATATACTTATATGTATGTATATGTATGTGTGTGTGCATAGAGCATTAAAATCAAACTAATAAATAATAAATGCGGTTACGTATTTAATAGGTCCTAAAAAAATGTAAAGGACTTATCGCTCCTATATTATAGACTTATTGCCCGAAAAAAATATCACATCGTTGCTCATAATTTTAAGTATAGGTATTTAAAAAAATATAATATATTAAGATATGCCATATACATAAAAACCGTATGTTTTTCCATTAGCGATCAAATATCTATATTATATTTATTATAAGCTTATATAGTTGTTTATAGATATTCATATAACTCAGGATCAATGATCTTCAAAAGAGATATTGAAAACAAATGAGACAGTTAATAAGATTGATTAATCTTAACAAATTTAATTGGGCTTTAATATAAGTAATTTTAAACGTATAACAATTTGTAGAAATTACAAATATTTAAGTTATGAAAAACATAATAAAATCCCATAATATAAAAAATAAAAATATATAACATCATCGTAAAATGTGTCTACACTAATAAATATATAAATATATATATATAGGTATTTATGTAGTTTTATAAATTAAATTTTAAATAGAAAAAAATTAGTGTACGATTTTGAAAAACTAAATAGAGAATCAGCGCATAAATTCGGATTTTTCAGTTTAGAGAACTACTCAAGAAACATTTAAATCCGGAATAATAATTTTGAATATAAATTTCTCACCATCGCTGATATAGTTGGATTTGCAGTAAATCGATTACAGTTGTTTGGTTTAATTACATCATAATATAAGTTGAATTCAAGAATTTATCTCGACTGTGGGGGGAAATAAATACCTACCTTCATAACATAGATAGTTTAATAATAACGAAACTAACATGATTTTTAACATAAATGAGCATTTGTCAAACGAATAATTACTCATAATTATTTAAGTGAAGCCGAATGAAATCTAAACGGACAATTCAAATACTTTTATTGACCCACCCACCTCTTTCAATTTATTCACTGTTCTGAACATTTTTTTCAAGCATAGCTTTAAACAAAATATATATATACTATTTTTTTTAAATATAAATAAATAATGATATTATATTAATAACATAATTGTGAATTATAATATTATAAATTATAATTATATAGCAGAATAACTGTACACGATTCTGCATTACCCTATTAGTTTACTCACCCATCCGCCTAATCTTCAATGCAGTTTTCAGATTGGAGTTCTACATCTGATTATCTGAAGTTCAGCACCACAATATTTTAGTCCGTATAGGTATATCAGTGTAATATCTTATACCTAAACAGAAGTTATGCACTATATAGTATAGTGTACACTGTGACTGTATTAAATGTAATATAAATATATAATAATATAATATATACTTACTGCATGCAGTTAAGAATCACCGCGGTAACGGCACAACGTCAATAGTACCTATAACCTATATTTATAGCCATATAGGTACGTAATGTGTATTGCTTACAATAATATAACACGCCGTGCGATGCGTACTGCTGGCGAATGATATTATAATAATTTATGTTAAATCGATCCGCTCACGTATAGGTACCTGTGTATATAATATTATATTCTCGATACCACTCGATTGGTAGTTTTTATGGTTACAAGATAAATTCAGAAGACACGTATCAAATTGATTCAATTTGCAGTATACACACACATATACATATATACCTGTACGTTTTGCGGTCCACACGCGTTTATTTCTTAAATGCAGCACATTTTCTTTTTTTCTCTCGTAAAGCCGTAAAGGTACGACGAAACCAACACGAAACGGAGACACCATGTCTTTGACTAGCACCATATATATAATATATAATATACCCGTGTATATCGTGGCACAGGATATTATTATTCAATACTTTACTCCTCTCCCACCTACACACACACACACACACACACAAACAAGCGCACGAGTCTTATTTTTCTCTTATATTCCTATTTCATTCTTTCTTCCTATACCTAATACCTATATGTATACCGTACAGGTATTACGACATGTTATTACTTATTATTATATAGTTTATTTTATTCTCTCTCGCACGCTCGCTGCTGTTAACCATCGTAAAAATTAGGAATTATTCCGCGACATGAATAACACATACATAATATATAGGTATATACAATATATATTTATTGCAGGTTCATCGCAACGCTCTGCAACTATACGTCTATAATGATAATCTATACGTCCGTATCGTAGTCGTTGTCGTCGTCGTCGTCGTCGTCGTAGGAATTTCTTTCGCGCGGCTAGTCCGTATAACAGCTGCCACGATGTGACGATCGCGATAACGCGTGAATACAGTAATAGGTATTAAGGTATATATGAGAATTACACGTATACGCGTGAAAACGGAACAAAATCCGATATAGAGGCGAGGAAAACATACGAATCTCATTCACTGCAATACTGTCCGCTACGAACCAGTAATATATAGAGATATGGCCGACCGTAATATGATAATATGTATACATACCGGTATATAAGTATACGACGAAAACCCCATCATAGCCATATACGGATTATAATAATATATTATGTTTACAATTTATCGGTACGTATCTAATATATAATAGCGTTTATGTAATACCGTGTATAATACTATAATGTATACATTATACTTATATACGCATCGAAGACGTGTCGGAGTACGAGATTGGATAAAATGTAATAACAATATCATTGTATAAGTAACGATAATAAGCGGTGCAAAAATGTCGAGTGAAATAATCGATCGAAATACTAATTAATAATTACCTATATAATATG